>CAJHQQ010000019.1:520000-695024 GCA_905132885.1 Moricandia moricandioides
AAGAGTAATATGGTGTTCCATTCCATCCATAAATTTGAGATCCATATTTAACTTTTTGTCGAGGATTAATAAAATAAATGACGATATTATTATTCTGAAATTGATTTTGAGGCAAAGATACTCTGTATTTATAAAATTGTAGGATTTATTTTCTATATTTATTTAAAAATATATATGGCACTGCCGTTGATGTGTAGTGAGGTTTGCTGAAATCTGTACTAGTACATTTGAGTTTACACTTTAGTGATGAAAAGGCTAATATCTTCCTCAAATACATAAAGTTTTTCATGGATCTTGAGAAGTTTCGAAAGTATCCTTGGGTGTCGTTGCGTATGACCTTCTTCTAGAGTCAGTCGCCAAAACTCGTGAAAAACTAAAGGATAAAACTAGTAGTTACGTGCTAGATAGTTTGTCCTACGCCATTCAGATTTGGGCAATGGAAGTAGTCCCAAAGATTGGAAAGCTCTTCGGAAAAAATCTCGACAAAGGTTTTAGGGATGGTTCTAGATTCATAAACTAGATGGGAGCTGCGAAGGTGTCATACGAGGAGATCATTCAGTTGGAGAACATATTTGTACGAGAGGTACTTAGCTTGATTTAAACCATTCAGACTCTTTAATTATTAGCATAAGCATGAGAGTACAATTGAAGAGTTCATCATGTTTGAATCATCTTTGATGTTGTTTACCTTTCTTGTATAGGATGTCATCTAGCCATACATCTCTTGGAACGGGAATTACGTGGTCGTTGAGGATCAGGTTTTTATTAGAAAAAGTGAGGTGGAGGACGATAAAATCAGGCGGCTCAAAGCATTGATCAACCTTAAGCATGACTTCAGTGATCATATTTGGGAGTTCGAGGACCCTCCATAGGTTTTTGTAGCCCCTATTCCATTGCAGAAAAATTATGCTGAAACAACTATGCCATGTAAGACTTCATATCTTCATTTAATGATGCTTGTTGCGGTCTACCAGAGAGAACCTTATGCTTCATTTTTTCCATACCACGATCCGGGAGCCTCTTCTTTCTTTTTTTTAGTTGTCGAGCATGTGTTTTCTGATCCTTTTGGAGTTTGAAAATATTTGAAAATAATTTTTCTTCAATCAAGTTGGTTCCATGAATTTATTGTTTGATTTTCTATGTTGTAGAATGAAAGAGTTAGGCTTACCTAAGCGCCTATTTTACACTGGGTTCAAAACAATTGCTCAAAAGCATATACACTTTGCTATGGCTTGAGGAACTAAAATAAGCGCAAGTGGATGATCAGCTGAAGATGTTGGCTGATTGAGGCAATTAAACTAGCGATATTAATGATTAATTTCTTACTGTTTGTTTTCATTCTCCCATGTTTCGCTTAGTATCAAAATGTGTTTCACAGCTAATATTACATTTTCTCATATTGAGTTTTGCCATACTATACCATATCAACCATATATAACACATTAGATAGAATAGACATGAAACATTGCACATGTCTAGGTCGAGTGAATGACACTTCTATGCGCATAAAGGACTACAACGTCCAGGACTAATTGAAACTGTCACATCCCAACTTACCTTTTATACATGGTCGTTTCTTTAATTTATAATCTCATTACTGTCATTTGGCCAATTCACCCTAACTTCAAAAAGAGTAATATGGTGTTCCATTCCATCCATAAATTTGAGATCCATATTTAACTTTTTGTCGAGGATTAATAAAATAAATGACGATATTATTATTCTGAAATTGATTTTGAGGCAAAGATACTCTGTATTTATAAAATTGTAGGATTTATTTTCTATATTTATTTAAAAATATATATGGCACTGCCGTTGATGTGTAGTGAGGTTTGCTGAAATCTGTACTAGTACATTTGAGTTTACACTTTAGTGATGAAAAGGCTAATATCTTCCTCAAATACATAAAGTTTTTTATGGATCTTGAGAAGTTTCGAAAGTATCCTTGGGTGTTGTTGCGTATGACCTTCTTCTAGAGTCAGTCGCCAAAACTCGTGAAAAACTAAAGGATAAAACTAGTAGTTACGTGCTAGATAGTTTGTCCTACGCCATTCAGATTTGGGCAATGGAAGTAGTCCCAAAGATTGGAAAGCTCTTCGGAAAAAAACTCGACAAAGGTTTTAGGGATGGTTCTAGATTCATAAACTAGATGGGAGCTGCGAAGGTGTCATACGAGGAGATCATTCAGTTGGAGAACATATTTGTACGAGAGGCACTTAGCTTGATTTAAACCATTCAGACTCTTTAATTATTAGCATAAGCATGAGAGTACAATTGAAGAGCTCATCATGTTTGAATCATCTTTGATGTTGTTTACCTTTCTTGTATAGGATGTCATCTAGCCATACATCTCTTGGAACGGGAATTACGTGGTCGTTGAGGATCAGGTTTTTATTAGAAAAAGTGAGGTGGAGGACGATAAAATCAGGCGGCTCAAAGCATTGATCAACCTTAAGCATGACTTCAGTGATCATATTTGGGAGTTCGAGGACCCTCCATAGGTTTCTATTGAGCTTGTTGACGAAGAAGGTGAGAATGATGAAGATTTTCAAACTCCAAAAGGATCAGAGAACACATGCTTGACAACTAAAAAAAAAGAAAGAAGAGGCTCCCGGATCGTGGTATGGAAAAAATGAAGCATAAGGTTCTCTCTGGTAGACCACAACAAGCATCATTAAATGAAGATATGAAGGCTTACATGGCATAGTTGTTTCAGCATAATTTTCTGCAATGGAATAGGGGCTACAAAAACAAATGGATGAGAAATTTGAGGAAATGCAGTCACAGCTTAAAGATTCATTTAAGGATGCAAAAGTTGAGCATGGAGAGCCATTGACGAGAAAGCCATCACCGAGTAAGCCATCTCCGAGCAAGCCAGAGCCGAGCAAGCCATCGCCAAGTAATGTTCTACGTAGGTAATAATTGTATTTACAAATTTAGTAATGTTCTTAATAAAAGATTTTACTCTATCCTAATTAAAGTAGTATAGATGAGTGTCAATCCAATCTTAAGTGAATATGATGCAATGAGAATGCAAGTATAAACTTAATCTAAGTGTAATCAGTTTAGATATGTGGGATGAAGTAACGAAAGAACACATGTGTGAAAACTAAATTATAAATCAATTGGAAAACAAAGAACCCATGGGTAAGGGTTTTGACTTTGGGTGATTAAGACCTAAGACAGATGGTTAACGTAATAATCAATCCGATTTTACTAGTCTAGACGCGCCATTAAACTAATTCTTTATCAAGATAAAAGTTCATTTGCTTTCAGTCACTAAACATCAAATGTCTTTGGTCTAGTTAAATCAAGCAATCATTAAGAACATTTCTATCAAATATTTAAACTCCCCTAACATCAATTGTCATTGGTTAAGCAAGTAAAGAGAATTATCGCTCTGGTTCAGGTATTTCGTCGAACACCTTTGGGATACAAATTGCCTAAGGATCTAAATTAAAGTGATCAAGTCCAATCTAGCATTAGAGATAAGCGATAATCATAGAACATGAATGATCTAACACTAAACCTTCTAACCTATTACTTAATCACCCTAGATCACCCTAACCCATGAATCCTAAAGATGATTACTCACTAGCGAACATGAGGAACTCAAAAACCATAAATGAATCAGAGTAAATAATTTCTAATGAACAAGAATAATCAATGAATCGAAATAAGATTATCAAAAAGATTCAAGATTCAATCTTCTTCACCAAGAGTAGTCTATGTCTCAGATAAAAACCAGAATAATTCTGAAAACTAGTTTTAAAGAGTATATATAGTAGTTTGAAAACGAATCGGGTCAACCCAACAAGCCTGGGCCGACCCGTAAAAATCACAGCTTCAACGCCTGTAGCGACCATGGTTGGTCGCTAGGCCATGTCGCTACGGTCCCCGCATGTGAGCCTAGTGACTTGCCTTGGTCGCTACACCTGGTCGCTACGGGTTCCGCATTTCCCCTGTGGGTCTGTAGCGACCACGACTGGTCGCTACACTTGGTCGCTATGGCATCCGCATTTCTCATGTGGGTCTGTAGTGACCACGGCTGGTAGCTACGCCTGGTCGCTACACCCCTCTTTCGCTCCAAACTCCACTTCTTTAGCCTCAATTTCCTCCAAACTCATCAATAAGCATCTCCCATACCTGATATAGACAAATGTAATGGAATGCAGCCTAAATATGCCTAAATTATATCCTATATGTCCAATATGCACCAAAAGAGATCACCAAAACCATGCAAATATGTAAGATATCAGTTCTCCGCAGGTAATCATTGGGTTTATGTATGTGTTAACATCATTGAAAAGCAAGTGGAAATCTTTGATTGCTCTCGAGGAAAGAATAGACAATACGTTGAGAAGTTTGCCATTATGATTCCTAGGATAAAGAAGAATCACCTACTCCTGGAAAATTATTCTATCGTAGATGTACCTATGAAGTCTAGATTGAACAAGTCTTCTTGTGATTGCAGGGCATACACACTCAAACACTTGGAATGTCACATGCTTGGTCTCGACCTCAGTTTAGTGGATGACCAAATCATCATGGGTTGCCGACAGAAGATTGTTGTGGATATATGGGAGGCTGCACAAGATCCCATTTTAGTTGAGCTAATGACACAATATGTGCCTTCTAACTTCTAAGTATGAATCGCATGCTGTCTATGACCTCGTAGAAGAATGATTCTGTGTGTTTGGTTTGTTTTTTCTAGGAATGATGTGACATTTTGTGACTACACCTTAAACCACTAATCAAATCGTGACTACACCTTAAACAACTATTAAAACCCTTACTAAACCTTAAACAAATCCTTAGTAATCCCTAAGCCCTAAAACCTAACTAAACAATAACTAAACCCTATACATAAACGAACCCTAACTAAACCATATACATAAGAAAGTACAAACGGTGAGTAGTAGGTTATGATAGTCATTAAATAAGCACATTTGTCTTCTTTCTTTGCTTCATGTATTAAGACTAATTTAGTGGATTCAAAGAGAAAGTACAAATGGTAAGTAGTGGGTTATACTCGATTATTTGTAAAATTTTAGTGATCTGCCTTAGGTACAATACACGTCTTCTGTGTATGAAACAACGTCGTTTTGTCTAAATTTTTTGACCGAATCCATTTTTTTTCCTCATTCTTTCACGACATAGAGAAACCCAAGGGCGAAAACTTGGAGATCGACTCAATCATGTCTTCGATCAATTCTTCGTCTGATTCAAGAGATTGACTCCCCAAACATCATGGAATTCCCACTAAATGCAAATGCAGTGAGGCCGCGGTTCTTTTCACTTCAAAAATATTCAAAAATCCAGGAAGATTATTTCATTGTTGTCCGATGGAATCTGAGAAGGTTAGTCCTCTTATCATTTAACCTTGTCTTTGTTTTAATCTAATTGTAATGTTGGATTTTAATGATGAAGGACAAAACCCACTTGTTCAAATGGACTGATAAGTCGGTTATTGAAGAAATTGAAGACTTCCAAGAAGTGGTTGACGTGCTGCTCATTGATAATTCCCAGTTTAAAAATTAAATGAGAGCTTGTGAGGCCATGCAGAAACGCCATGAGAGTAGAATTGAAGAGATGGAGGATACAATTGCACGTTGTCAAGAGAAGACCATCAAATGCATTAACGAATTAAGGATCATAAAAGTCTTGTTTGTGTGTTGTTTGGTGAAGGTCTTCATTTACCTGACCTATTCATGATAGTTTGGTGAATTAAGGATCATAATTTGTTGTTCTGCTTTTTAAAATAACTGTAAGACTATGTTTTTTGGTGACTATCATTGACTTGAACAAAAAATGTTGCAAATACCAAATTGGCAAATACCAAGATTGATTTGTATTAAATCAAGAATGTTGCACATACCAAATTTTTAAATAAGTTCTTCAACACAAAATACAAAAGAGTAATGAGCAAAAAAATGATGGAGAAAGAAAACACACAACAAACTAAATAGGCAAATCACATGTTGCTCTCTTTCCTTCAATACCACACTGGTTGCACTTGTGATTTTTATTCCTTATTGATCTTTGAGATGATTTTTTCTTATCTTCTACTGTTTCATACCTTCTATTTACTGGTCTACCAGCCCTCTTTCTTGTCTCTGATGGTAAAACCTTCTCAAGTTTAACCTCAGCTGGGACATTACATTCAGGCTCTGGAACTGCTATTGGATTAATGCTTTTCGCATAAACAGTTCTTCATGTTGCAGTGGTGTAGACACCATCAGTAAATATGTGTACTTCCATATTTGTGTCAGAAAAACAGAGATCAAGTAATGTTTGTATGCTGCAAAATACCAAGCTGAAATAGATCACAAGATCATGTTTTTGCATTTCCATACCTCGTGAATAAATTGCAGGAATGGTGTGCCTGCAAGGTATTTTTCCTAAATCATACTCCCACATATGCATGTTCTCTTTTCCAAATCAACATAACAATTATATCTGTCTCCTTTAACAAGTGATCTGAAATTGTCAACCTTGTAAACCTGAAATCCTTTTGCCTTCACAATTCTCCTATCAATCTTTTTCTCCACCTTAATGGTTAAAGGATAAATATGCTTCGAGCTTATCATTTGACGCTCATAGAACCAACGGTCATCATTTCTCTTATACTATCTAGCAAATGAATCACTGGAAATTCTCTAGTTGATCTCAAAAATGAATTTATCGACTCTGCAAGGTTATTGGTCCTAATATCGTACCTTGATCCAGGGAAGACAGAACGAGCCCATTTTCTCACATAAGCCTCATGTAGATATCTTCCAGGCGCATGACACTTATCAAAATTTTCAGTGAAACGTTCCTAAAATTCAGTGAACCTATATGCCCGTGAAGCTTTTTCAACCAAGCCAGTCAACCCTTTGTTTTGAAATTCTTAACCACATTGGTCAGCAAGTGGTGAATGCAAATTCCATGTGTTGATTGATGGTAAACAGTACCAATCGCTTTAGCAATTAACAAATTTCTATCTAACGCAAAAGCTAAGCCTTTACCGTCATCAATAACGACATTCAATTGTCTAAATAACCACTCCCATGAATCCCCATTCTCTGAATCAACAACTCCAAATGCAATCAGATACAAATTAGAGTTACCATCTACAGTTTTATCCACAAGTAGAACTCTTTTGTATTGATTTTTTAGAAAAGTTCCATCAACAACAATCACCTTACGAATGTCATTGTAGAACCCTCTAATTGAATGCCCAAACGACAGAAATAAATACATGAATCTTCCATCATTATTAATTTCCTAGTGAGTATGCGTACCATGATTAGCTTGTTTAATCATATACACATATTTTAGAATTTTTGCATAACTTTGATCTGGTATACCTCTAACTGCTGCAATTGCAAACTCACGAGCTGCCAAGGTGTGCCATTAAGTAATCTCACAACTATACTTTAAGCGCATAAACTGGACAATGTCATTCCTTTTTGGTCCTTCATTGGAATCCTCATATCGATGTTGTATCAAACTCCCAATTGTTCTTGCCGACGCTGTTTTTCCAAATTTTCTTCCTAGAAAGAGCACATGAATGTCTTGAAACGCACTTGTTGATCATGAAATATGTAGATCCAGCTAGACATTCCGCACACACAATCCAGTTGCACCTTGAATCTTACATCGAATGTACCACCATTTTCTCTTGGATTTGACAACAACATTATTGAAATTATTGTTCATCGACCAAATTTTTGTTGTTGCCTTCAGAACATCTTTACTTCTGAAAAATTTGATCCTTCTCACGAGATCAGTTCTTCCAGGTCGTCCATCCTTTTCACTCTCCATTGTTTTCACTCCTTAAACCAGCATCACCGGAACCATCCTCGGCACATAATTCTTCTCAGAAGACTCCTTTAACGGTTTGACAAAGTTTGCTCGATTTATTTCAAGAACTTCGTCATCCTCAATATTACTTGAATCACACGGCTCTTTATTCAAATCGATATTGAATCGTTCATGTTGTTTTACACCAATACCAGAGAATGTGACACACATGGTTGTAGACGAACCCTTCCTCGCGTAGACCACAAAATTAGATACTTGTCGATCATTGCTGATAATAATGGGAGGATTCCCTCTTTGAATCACCATCTCATAACTGAAATCGACATTAACGCCATTATGGTCCACCCCATAATATTCACACACCGTGATCTTGAGCTCCTCCAACAGAGTAGTAGTTTTTAATGTTACCATTCGACCACGCCTTTCTTTGTCTACCACAAAACTCCACTGGTCACTGTAACTAGACATCCGTACACCAGATTTAAGATAGATTATAACCATGTTGTATTGATAGAGAGAAGAAATGATTATGTCGATGAAGAAGAGAGGAACACAAAGAACGAAAGAGAGAAAGATCGTGTGAGAAGAAAAACGTGGGAGAGAATATACAATGAAAGGTTTATGGTAGATTTAGTGTATATTTAGGAAATACCATAACCAAAATATGGAAGTTGTCATATTTTCATAGATTCGACTAGAATATGCGTTCTAAGTCGAGTAGAACAATGTAGAATGGGTGGGACGTTTATTCTTCCACATGCATAACATAAGGTAAAATGCAATACATGTTATGACACATAAATAAGAAAAGGTATATCATAGAGTAATGGCTATTGCCGATTGTAGATTAATGATATCTTACTAGAATATAACCTCACGCATTATAACTAAGTTAGAATATATAAGAAACTTTTGTTTGCGTTATATACTCTTGATAGATCTATGTATAATACCTAGTATCTGATTTCTAGATGTCGTAGATGACCAGAATGTGTATTATATCCGCAGCTAAGACATAAAATAAAATATAATTCCACTATTTTTTAAAAAGAATTGTAAACATATGAGTAGTCATATTTGTATTTCTAATAGTTTTCATATTTTTTTTGTATTTTTAAAATTGAGTTTACTACTTTTTCATTACAAAAGGTTAAAACTTGTCCAAAATAACCCAAAATATCAAATGTTCTAAATGAAAAAACAAAAGTTGAGGGTATCCATTTTTTTCAATTTTCTCTTATTTAGGTCGTTAATTTTGTATGTGCATCTCTTTGATGACATGTATAACTATTTTTCCATAAACTGGTGGAGAATTCTCTGAAGGTGCAGGTGTAAAGTATGGACCACTTCTAACATTTATCTATAGCTGGTAATAATCTGAGCCTCGTCTTTTGATTTGAATGTAAATGTGTGTTTCTAGTACGGTGATAACATGTCCGTTGAAGTACTAAGAAAGAAGAATGCAGAAATGCGGTGAGTCTTTTTCTGTTTTTAGTGTAATCATACTCAGAATATTGTCAAAATAGAAAGAACAAACATAATTAACGATTCAAATGTGCTGAGTAAAAAGGAAACGTTATGTATATGAGCTGTATATGAGATGTAAGTTAATCTTTGCCGTCGGCAGTCAAAGACGTGGAGGATCATGATGATAGATATTTCTCACTTAGCATTTCGAAGCTTTTTTCATCACCTGCATTTTGGTGATTAATCTCGCCATAAATCAACTTTCTACCGGACGTCCAAATGGTATTCATGACTGAGTAGTGGAGGCCTTAAGGCTCAAGCTTCGAGTTCTTGTTTTAACTTTCCTCGATCTGTAAGTTGGTTGGTTGCCACTGCTTTCAGACTTCTTCTTGCCTATAGAGACCCAAGAGTGATTACCATTTTTTTATTTGGGTTTATGCGACTTTTTGTTTTCCCTTAAAGTTGCTCATCATAACTGGCTTGTATTTGCAGTGAGACACATGCATCAATTTGGCTTCATTGATTTGAAGTTAAGGCTGTTATAACGGCTTTATAATTACATTGACGACAATTGTAAAAGTGCGGCTTCATACTTTGAGACTTGTTATAAATTCCACATTACGTGCAACTCCCCTAAGTTAGTAAAGGTCTTGTGAGAGCACATATAATGGAAGTATGTTAGCGACAGATGGGAGGAGAACTCTACAATTTACTACTGATGGTGAACCTTAGGAAAATTACATTACCAATCCATGTGTAAATACATATGATAATTGCACAAAGAGAAATAATAAAGCGCAAAGGTTGAATGATAGGTGGTTTCTTGCAGCGTATATTATTAAGTGTGACAGTAAGACCTCTTCTTCTAAACGATTTCAACATTGAATGATAGGTGGATATTGGATATTACTTGATAAATTAATAACTCTGAGTTGGATTATCTTATGGAGTAGTTATTTTTCTAAAGGTGTTGTTTACTTTTTTCCCAATCATGTAGAACATATAAAGGCAGCTGATCTTAAACTAATTTCACAACTTATAATTTGGACCTTACCAAGTGTACATATTATGTGGAACTTGAAGCTGGTAAAGCATAAGGCATACTGATAAAAACCAAAAGTATAGTTCACTGTAAATTGGTATCGTTTAAAAACTCAATACTTGATTGAGCCCAAACTCTATACTATAGAGTCCACTTTACAATTCTCTAAAAGTGCCACCCCAATCACTACGACACCGTGTTTATAATAATCCCATACACGAGCCAACGGCTCTAACTAACTCAAACAGAATCAGTTGTAACGACTTCCATGTCAACAATGACTTCCACATCAGCTCCTTCTTCTTCCTCTTGTTCTCTCTCACTCAATACACTCTTCGACCAATCCTTCTTTCTCTTCAATCTCTTCCTTATATAAAATCTACAAGGCTTATCAATATCCCCCTCGGTAACATTGAGCTTGTCCTCAAGCTCAAACTTGGGAAATTCTCTACTCACATCCTTCACTCGCATCCATGACTGCTCATGAAGCGGTAAACCCCTCCACTAAATAAACACTTCCAGATACCCTTCATCATCATATCGGGAATTGAGGAGTCTCTCTGGCTGTAGGATAAACTCCTTTGCTTCAGACAGAAAAGTAGGTAGAGACGAAAACAATATGGTTAGTACCAAGTACGGGTTTCAATTGTGAAACGTGAAACACCGGGTGAATCTTGCAATCCACAGGAAATTGAAGTCTATAAGCTACTGGACCTATGCACACAATTACCAGAAAAGGACCGTAATACTTGACAACAAGCTTTTGACACAATTTCTTCGTGAGAGAGCTTCGGCGATATCATATTAGCTTGAGAAACACCAGGAATTCCACTGTGAACTGAAGATCTCTTCTATGCTTGTTAGCATTATTATTCATGGCCTCTTGTTCTCTTAGTAAATGGTCATTTGCATCGAGTAAAATAGCATCTATGTTCTTCAGCATTGTCTCCATCTCGTAATTTGATGTAGAACCATGTTCAAACCAAAGCAATTAAGGCGGATCTCTACCGTACACCATTTTAAACGGAGAGGTCTGTAGGGATGAATGAAACGAGGTATTGTACTAGTATTTTGCCCAAGACAAATATTGATGATATAGCTTTGTGGGTTTGGAAAATATTTGTGGGTTTGGAAAATATTGCATTCAGATATATACTTCCTCACATCTTCTTTTAAATGAGGCCAATGAAACAGCAGTTGTATCCTTTTAATAGTCTTCAAAACCCCTGAGGGTCCTCCCATTAACCCATCGTGGTACTCTTTTAATAGGAACAGAATGTGTGGTGATTCTTGAGATAAGACCAATCTTTTCTTGTAGAATAATCGGCCACTAACCACTGTATATCCTGGTTTCTGTTCATTTACCATTGCCATCTCATATACACACTTCTTTATAGATTTATCTTTATCAACCTCGTCGAAAATATCTTGCATCTGTAGTGTAGATGTCACTGTAATAGCACCCAAACACTTTGTATTACATGTGTCTCTATTCCATAGTATGCGAGATAATCCATCTTCTACTTTGTTATCTACACTAGCCTTATAGACGGTATCAAAATCATACCCTAGATGTTTAGTCAGCCATTTCTGATAGTCTAAGGAAACATCTTGTTGCTCCAGTAGAAATTTAAGGCTTCGCTGGTCTGTGTGCACTACGAACTTGCGGCCCATGAGATAATGTTTCCGTTTCTGTATGGCCAATACAATTGCCATAAACTCGCGTTCGTAAATTGGTTTCAACTATTCTTTATCTGAAAGACCGTTGCTGAAATATTCTATTGGCTTTTATTTCTGCATCAACACTGCCCCTAATCCATAACCCAAGGCATCTGTTTCAATGACAAACTTCTCTTGAAAGACTGGTAATGTTAATACTGGTGCAGATGCCATGGCTCTCTTCAATTCCTCAAACTCCAACTGAGTTTAATCCCAACTGAAGTTTTCTGTTTTAAGCAGATTAGTAAGAGGTCTCGCAATGGATCCATAGGCATTGACAAACCTTCTATAGTATCCAGTAAGTCCTAAGAAACCAAGCAGCTCTTTAACTGTGGCAGGAGTAAGACAAGAAGTAATCACTTTAGTTTTCTCCGGGTCAGTTGCTACTCCCTTCTCGGAAATTATATGCCGCAAATAGTCAACATGTTTCTGACCAAAAAAACATTTCTTCTTATTTTCGAATAGAGTGTGTTCCCTCAGCTTCTGTAACACCACACACAAATGTTCTTGATGGTCCTTTAGGTTGCTACTGTAAACCAATATGTCATCGAAAAACACTAGAATAAACCTCCTCAGTAACTGCTTGAATATATCATTCATTAAGGCTTGGAAGGTTGCTGGTGCATCTGTCAAACCAAAAGGCATGACAACAAAATCGTAGTGTCCCTTGTGTGTTTTGAAGGCTGTTTATTTGATATTAGACTATGTCATCCATATCGGATGGTAACCTGATCTTAAGTCCAACTACAAGTATATTTTCGAACCATTGAGTTCGTCCAATAGTTGATCGATAACTGGAATTGGAAACTTGTCTGGAACTGTTGCTTTGTTCATTGCTCTGTAGTAAATTCAGAACTGTCATTCACCTGTCTTCTTCTTCACCAATAAGACAGGGCTGACAAAAGGACTGCGACTCTTAAAGATTAATCTTGCACTCAACATATCTGAAACAATCTTTTCAATTGCATCCATGTGCTCATGAGGATATCTGTATGGCCTGACTGCTATTGCTCATGATCCTTCTATTAACCTGATCGCATGTTCAAAACCTCTCAAAGGTGGTAGGCCCGTTAGTTTCCGGAACACCTGTTCAAACTCATCTAGAATAGCTTTTATCTCAGGCATTACTTCTGTCCCTGTTAACACTTCCGAATTGAATAAGGACAACTGATGATTGACCCACTCAATCCCCTAGCTGATAATTCCTTGTGTAATCTCGGATTTCCTCTCAGTGTTACTCGACCTTTTTGAATCTTGAAGGACAGTTCATGTTGTTCCCAGTCTACTTCGCATTTTCCCAACGTTCTCAACAAGTATACTCCCAATATCACGTCAGCACAACCCGGTTTCAGAATTACGAAATCTGATGTTATGTTGATTGTCTGTAATTGTAACTAAACCCCTCTGCATACGCATGAACCAGCCACTTTAATACCCGTTCCAACCACCATAGTAATTCATTTCCCTTCTACTCTTGATAGGTGTGCTTTTTAAACTATCGCAGGGGATATGAAATTGTGTGTTGCCCCACTGTCAATAAGGACTACCACTCTTGTCTTGCCCATTTTGCCTTCTAGTTTCATCGTTGTTGAGGATGACTACCCCATGAAAGAATGTAGAGACAACTCAATGACTTCAGTTGTGGTCTCATGTAATTGATCTGAAGCGTCTTAAAAATTTTCTTCAGTTAACTGCAATTCCATGCTCTGACAAACTATCATAACTTGTAACTGTTTGTTTCTGCAGTTGGGTGTCCTTGACCATTTTTCTGAACATTTGAAACATATTCCATTTTTATTTTTCCATTTTAACTCTTCATTTGATAACCTTAACTGTCCCATATTCTTCTCTGGAGGTTTTGGAATACCCTGTTTATCCCACAGTTTTGGCCCTCCCTTAGGAGTGGTTGATTTATTCTTCCAATTCTGATTACCCGAAGACTGAACTGATTACTGAATAGATGCCTGTTTCTTTTGTTTTCCACAGTCTTTCCTGCTGCTACCATTCGACAGAACTCACTGTCCTCCATCTTAATCACAACAGTAATATGATCAGGTAAAGACTTTGGCTCCTTCAACTTCACCACTTCTTTCATTTCCTTCTTAAGACCATTAAAGAAGATGTCAATTTTGTGTTCTTCCTCCAAATGAACCTGACACGCTAACTCCTGAAATTCCCTAACATACTCTGTGATAGACCCAACAGTCTTTTCCCTGGTGTCTTTTCAAAGGAATCCACAAACCGAGCTAGCATTCTTCTCTTGAATTCTTGCCAATCATAGAACGGTCTGTATTCGATCTCGTAATTGAACCAGCTCAATGAATCATCTTCAAAACTTAATGAGACAAGATCTAAACGAGCTGCCGGATCATATCTTGTAACACGAAAATATCTCTCCGCTCTTGCTATCCAGCCGTATGGATTGATATCTCCAAAGATAAGCATTTTCACCTTTCTAAACAAACCATATCTATTCTCAATCCTAGGTTCTACTAGTCGATAACCTAGCTCTCTATCCATACGATTATGTTCCGAAGTAGAAGGATGTACCCGAAAATCGGAATTGAACGGAGGTGGCTGTGTTTCTAAGATCGGTGAATATGTCGGTCGTTTCTCCAGATTTCGTAGTATCCTCTTCATCTTTTCTTCCATTGAAAATATAAGGCCTTCGACTACTTGCATGCGACCGTCGATTCCTTCAATCTGTTTCTCCAATTTCGTATTTGACTTGATTACTCTATTGTAACATCCTCAAATCACCTTGAATTGTTCGTCGTTATACAACACCGTCGAATCGGTCTCTTTCAGTTGTTGTATCGGATCTTCCCGGTGATGTTCTCTCGGACTGTAGCTCGTCATCGTGTGAGTTAATCTAGCTCCACCGCACCAAATGATAGAAACCAAAAGTATATTTCACTGTAAATTGGTATCGTTTACAAACTCAATAATTGATTAAGCCCAAACTCTATTCTATAGAGTCCACTTTACAATTCTCCAAAAGTGCCACCTCAATCACTACGACACTGTATTTATAATACTCCCATACATGAACCAACAACTCTAACTAACTCAAACATAATCAGTTGTAACGACTTCCACGTCAGCAACGATTTCCACATCAGCTCTTTCTTCTTCCTCTTGTTCTCTCTCGCTCAATAGATTTTTTGACCCCTCCTTGCTCTTCAAACTCTTCCTTATATAACATCTCCAGTTCTTATCACATACTTGTGGGGGCGATCTCAGGAAGTATACATGGACCTCACCATTATAGTCTCGAGCTTCTTCACATCACCATTCTTTGTCCCACTTGCAGAGTGATATAGCCTATTTATTACCAGTTTTAGGCCATGTTATAGACTCTATTTAGGGTATTATGTGTGTCTAGACTATATTTTAAGGTCTTTAAAGGTCCAAGTACGTTTTGGAGATATATGGAGATACTTGCAGCTTTTGGAACATTTAGAAGAGAAAAATTCATAGATGATAATTGAGACAGTCATCGATCGACGACACTATCTTAGCGTCGACCGATGGTACATTACCAAGATCGATCGATGTTGCACACTTGCCATCGTTCGATAACCAATCCACAGACAGCCGATCTCAAGCCGAAGTTAGAGACAAATGACGATGATACCCTCGACAAGTTTTGACCTAGATTTTAGGGTTTTATATTTATACTTTATGTATTGCACACAAGGGGGGGGGGGGGGGGGCGTGTGTGTGTGTGTGTGTGTGTGGAGAGAGTTGGAAAAAGTTTAGTTTTCTATTATAGTTTTAAGGTTTCTAAGGAAGAAAATTCATAACTCTTTAGGGAGATTTGTATTGGAACCCAATATTTTATCTATGCATTATATTCAGAATAATGTTCTTACTTTAATTATGTGTTAGTAGTCATCAACTATATTAGGGTTGAATGATGGGAATCATGGATTAGCCTAAAACTAGGATTGTTAGGTTAAGTTAATATCCATCAATTGAGTTGTGCTTAATGCTTGCATTCTAGAGTAGCTAACTAGGATCTCGAAAGTAGGACATAGACGACTACGAGAGTAGGTTCTGTGCCAGAATAGACTCTATTGAACTAGGTTGTTAGGCGCATGTGAGAGCTGGTCTAATTAGCTTGGTGAACATATCAAATGTCGTTCACACTTTCTTTTGATTTCACCATCGATCAACATAAGGCCTTAGCCGTCGATCGATGGTCTTTCCTTTTGCTCGCATACGAGAGTTGGAGTTAAAAGGGTTAGAATAGTTAATACTTGAGTTATATAATATTTAGATTTCCGTGCTTCCTATTCCCTATAATCCATTAAGTTTGAAACCCTAGATATAACATATTTACATTTGCGTCTAGTTAGTTTAGTAGCACATTTTCATATTTATATTACTATCATATTTCCATATTGCATCAACACCTTCTGAAGGAATATTTCCGTAAACTGATTACTTGCTACCAATATATTTATATATATATAATTACCTAGCTTAGTCTTTAGAAATAAGAAATTTATTGTGTGTCACTACTCTCTGTGGATTTGATCCCTAAGTACTACACCTGATCTCTCCTGGCAAGAGAATTATTTTGTGTGTTAGGATTAAGGGTTTTTTTGATAGTTAATTGTTTAGGAAATTAATACCCTACGAGAACAATAAACACATCATGTCAAATTTGGTGCCGTTGTCGGGGAGCATTAATCGTCATTTGATTTAATTTCTAGGATTTAGTCTAGGTTTGTTTTTACTTTCAAGTTACTAAATTTTTCCTTTTCTTTATTTTTCAGGTACATGCAAAAGAGTACCAGGAACAATAAAGGACAAAAACTATTATTCTCAGACCCAGAGAAACTCGAACGTACGATCTGCAAAGAAAGACGACAAGCATCGATCGATGGCATCTACTCAGCATCAACCGACACTTCTTTACGGATAACATCGACCGGCATCATACGATTGACAACGACCAAATCTCGTCGATTGACGAACGCCAACCCGCATCGATTGACAGCAGCAGACGAGTTCATATGACTGCGATTATTGTATTGGTTCAGAATGAGAATGAAGACTTTCATGACATCAACGGTCACCTGCGTAATGCAGTAGGTCAAAATATAGATGATCAAGTGGCTTTAATCCCTGATACTGAAGCAGAAGTAGACGCTGCAGTAGCTCAACCTGAAGCTAATGCCCAAGCTGCTCAGAGAAAACTGGCTGACTATAACCGCTCAGACCAGTTCTACGCCAAAAGATCCTCAATTCGTTCTCCAGCTTTTCAGAGAAATGATTTTGGGATCAGGCCTGCTTTCTTCAGAATTGTAGCTCGACATCTTACCATGGGTTGCGGCATGAGCACCATATGGATCACCTGGAGCGATTTGAGGATCTAGTGATTGTTATTAAAGCTAATGGAGTCCCTGAGGACTATATTTTTTGTACTCTTCAAGTACTCACTTGCTGGAGATGCTTCATATTGGCTTAAGCAGCTACCACCAGGATCTCTGACATCCTGGACAGACATCAAGAACATTTTCTTGCGTAACTTCTTTGATGACGCAAGAGCAGAAGATCTAAGGAGCAAGATTGCTACCTTTTCACAAGAGCCTTCAGAGTATTTCATTAATTCTTGGATCAGATTCAAATCATACCAGAGAGACTGTCCACATCACGGGTTTAATGAAGTGCAACTTCTTAGCACTTTCTTCAGAGATATTGGATTGCAGTATCATATGGCTTTTGACACTACCAGTGAGGGAAATTTCAGCACCAGGAGACATGAAGAAGCTACTAGATTGATTGAGAATCTAGCATCAAGCAGCAGTACCAAGAACACAGATTTTGAAAGAAGGAAATCAACCCCAGTTGTGAGCAAGGAGCAGATTGAAGAAGTCAAGGCAAAGCTGGATAATATTCAAAAGTTTCTCAAGAAACAAGTTAATTTTGAAGAAGTAGAGGCAATAGAATCTGGAGAAGATGAGATTGAAGAAGAATATGTGAAATACATCAATGAGAATGGTTTTCAGAGACAAGTGAATCCAGGTTTCCAAAGGAACTTCTATGGAAATGGTCAAAGGAGCAACTTCAATCAGAGTTCATAGTGAAGGCCTTTCAGCAACAACAGAACTTGTGGATCTTCCTACTACCATAATCCTCCTCTAGATACTCAAGAAATCAAGATCGAAGCGATGCTTGATAAATTTTTAGAGGGACAGCAGAAGATGACCGTGAATTTCAATGGAAAAATAGATGTTCTGTACCTTAATCTCAATACCAAATTCGAAAACCTCAGCACCCATGTGAAGAAGTTGGAGAGTCAAGTGATGCAGATAAGCGAAACCATCAGGAGGCATGTGAGCTTGATTAAGGAGAAAATAGAGGCTAGAAAAAAGCACCACGTCAATGCATTGATTGATGTTGATTTTTGGCAAGAAGCTAAGAGAGAGAAGCTCCAAGACATCGATTTTTGTGTGGAAAATTCCATGTCAGTCGACACTTCTCATCATCATCTATCGACACTGACCAATGAGTATTGATCGACGGTGAAGCCTAAAATATCAGTGGCTTCATGTGAATCGACTAAGATCGATCGACACAGATGTCCAAGCATCGATCGACATAGTGATGTAAGTATACATCGACAGTGCGACCTCAGCATTGATTGACGGATGAGGAAACCTGTTCGATTGCCAAACCTCAATGCAAGCTTGATTGTGCGTCCGACCGTGACAGTTTCAGAACATAATACAAACACATCTGAATCAATGGATATCGATATAGAAGATGAGGGACACTCAAAGATCCCCAAGCATCAACACAGAGGAGTAAATGAAAAGGAGATGGATAGCTTTGCTAAAGGAGTTTTTAAAATTCCTCTACATATCTCTTTTCATGAGGATTATTATACTCACATATTGTGATGTTTTTTAGGGAAACAAGGGAGACAAATGATGATATAGAAATCATGTTCAATCACCTCAGAGAGAAGATGAAGCAGAGGACTTGTTTGAAAAAGAAAAGTGATCTTGGAAAGTTTGTGATCCCATGCCTCATCAAGGTCCACAAATATCCCAATGCCCTTTGCGACACTGGATCGTCAGTTAGTATTATGCCAAAGTCTATGGCCGAGTATCTGAACCTGAGAGTGGAATCCTCCAACGATTCATTATGAGAGATCCAGACGGTCACGCAAGAGCTATGGATGGCAAAATTCTGCATGTCACGAGAAAAGATGTGGCAGATATACTTGCGATGGCTAATGGAGCTGGAAATCTTTTCAACAACCAGTCTGATTATTGAGCATCGATAGACGGTCACCATACTCCATCGATCGACACCCATCAGGCATACCAAGGATACATTGAAGCTTACGAAGAATATGATTCAGATTACAAGGAGGAAGAGCTGATTGAGTCTCGCAGCCTAGCAATGGAAGAAGCTGGCTGGGTAATGAATACGAAAGTGGATAATGGAGCATCGATCGATGGCATATCTTGGCCATCAATCGATGGCATATCTTGGCCATCGAACGACATTAGACGCAATCCAAAACAAGAACTTAGAGCAGAAGATACATATATTGTTTATCTCAGACCAGATGATTTTGGAATTTTCAGAGATACAGAAGGACGTGCACGAGCTCCCTATGGAAGAATTCTAAACATACCTAAGGAGGATGTAGCAGATGCCCTTGTTATGGCTACTGGATCAGGAAATTTATTTGAACAACAGCCATCGATCGACGGACGAGTACAAGCATCGATCGACAGCGAGGAACAAAAGAACGTGCTAATCCGCAATAATCCATATATTCACAAACATCAAACATCGATCAACGACATACATCCTGCATCGATCGACACCATTCCATGGGTAAACCAATTTTTTACCTCTAATCCTTTTGGTTTAGGAAGTCCACGATCAGTCTATTGGATAAACCCACTACTGATTGACGGTCGTATAGAGCATGGAACGAGAGCGTATGATGCTAATGGCATAAGAATTTTCCATTGGAAAAGAAATATGAGTATGGCATCTACAAAAATGAGAATGGCAATGCACGAGCTATAGAAGGTAGATTCGTGAATGTGCAAAGTGTTAAGTTGGGGTTCTTATTTGGGTTAAGGAACAGAAGGAAGGAAGGAGAAAGTTTTGGATCAACCATGACCGTACAGTCCGGACAGGCCGTACATGTCTGGTCGACCAAAACCTCGACCACGGTAAATTATCATCGGGGTAAAAGAGAAGTTACCCGGTCACTTACCAAAGGAGTTTAACCTTATCCATCCGTTGGAAAGGGAGGATAAGGCAGCGTGGACAGCCTGGCATAAGCTGGAAAGGATCAGCATATGGTCAAAGATGCTGATACCATTTGCATGGCCAGTCATCCTTGGTTTGAATTAGGCGCTCCTTGGCTTAACCAAAGCCACATGTTTCCCTTCCTTTAGTTTTCTGGAAACCCTTGTATTAACCTCATATATATATATATATATATATATATATATATATATATATATATATATATATATTGTAATGTCGAGTATCAATAAGTTTAGACAGTTCATTAACTCTTTCCTAGACTCTTAATCATGATTACCTATTAGAGTTAGTAGTTGTTAAGAATTTCTCTTCCTAATCTTTCTAAAAAATCATCAAACCTCAGATTATCTAAAAGATTTCATGGTATCAGAGTCAGATTGCTCATAATCTGGGTTTGATTCACAAGAAGACTCAAGACTTTAGATCTCATACTTCGTTGAAGACTCAAGATGGAAAACAACAAGGCTGTGGCTCCGGTTACACTCAAGGGGGAAAACTACCTCCTATGGTCTCGGTTGGTGAAGATTGTTGCGGGAAGTAAGGGTTTGTGGGGACATATCACGTCTGGCGATCTCCAAAGCTTATTACTCAGGATGAAGATGATGAGGAAGATACCACAAACAAGGAGAACAAGTTGATACAAGAAGACATGCTTGTGATGTCCATTTTCGAAAGTTCGTTGGATCCCTCAATTTTGGAGGCTTATAGTTACTGTGAGAAGGCAAAAGATCTGTGGGATACACTCAAAAAGGTGTATGGAAACATCTCAAACCTGAGTAGGGTGTTTGAGGTAAAGCGGGCAATCAACAATGTGGTTCAAGAGGACATGGAGTTTACAAGACACCTGGGAAAGTTCAGAGCTTTATGGTCAGAGATGGAGATGTTAAGGCCAAACACTACTAATCAAGATGCGCTAAATGAGAGAAGAGAGCAAGACAAGGTCTTTGGTCTCTTACTTACCTTGAATCCGACAAACAATGACTTGATCAAGAACATTTTTAGAGCTGGGAAACTACCTGATCTAGAGGATGTATGCGCTCAAATTCAGAAGGGGCAAGGGTCTCTTGGACTCTTTGGAGGCAAGGGAGAACTATTTCTAGCCAACCAAGCTGAAGCTCCTCAAGCAAACAGAGTCATGCACAACCATTTTGAAGAAAGGAGGTTCAATGGAACATGTGATCATTCTAAGAGACATGGACATAAGAAGAGTCAGTGCTGGGTATTACACCCACACCTCAAGCCAGCCAAGTTCATGAAGGATAAAGAGGCTAAAGCTCATCTTTCATATGGGACAAATGAGCAACAAGGGACAAGTGCTACTGGGAAAGTTTTGCGGGTACCACCAAGAGGATAAGTGAATGGTATGGACGAGAAATGATGGCATGACAACTCAAACCACTCAGCTGGGTAACCAGACAAACCAATGGTTCAATGAAAATGACTTGATTAGGAGATCAGACATTGATGCTCTAATCAAAATCTTCAAGGACAATGGTAACTCATTGAGTAACACTCTTGGGTATTCCTTTGATGCATCTTTAACTGAGTCTAGTAGTGTTGATTACATTAGAACCAAATATGACTTACATCATTATCTAGGTCAGTCTGAAAATGCATATGAACCGGCTAGGAGTAGTCATTCATATAATGCTTGCAATATGTCTAAACCTTTGATAATTGAGTATGGTGCATCTCATCACATTATTAGTGATACTAGGCTCATTAAAGATATTGAACAAGCTTATGGTCATGTTATAATAGCTAATGGTGAGAAGGTTCCAATTAAAGCAACATGAAATCTTAAATTGTTTGACAAAGAATCTAGGGCCTTCTATATGCCTTCCTTCACTTCAAACTTGCTATCTGTGAAAACGTGTACTTCTAATTTACAATGCAGTGTGATCTTTAGTCCTAATGATGTGAAGTTTCAGGATATTGAGAGCAAGAAAGGAGTAACCAAGGGAGACTTATATGTGCTAGAAGATCTTACTCATGTTCCTGATTATGTTTACTCGTTCACTTCTGCTTCTATGTTGAATAATGATGCTTTGTGGCATGCTAGACTAGGTCATATTCATGTTAGAGCTTTGAACTTGATGTTTATAGGTGTTATGTTTAAAAATAATGAGTGTAAGGCTTGCATTTTAGGCAAACATTGTAAAATTGTTTTTCCAACTTCTAGTACTACCTATGATAAATATTTTGATTTAGTTCATTCAGATGTTTGGACTGCACGTTGCATGTCTAAGGATAATTATAAGTACTTTGTGACATTTATTGATGCAAAATCGAAATACACCTGGATAACTTTGATGCCATCTAAGGATAGAGTTCTTCAAGCATTTAGGAGTTTTCAAGCTTATGTAACCAACCATTATAATGCTAAGCTTAAAAAATTTAGATCAGATAATGGTGGGGAGTACACAAGTCTAGCCTTCAAGAAACACCTTGCTCAACATGGAATCCTTCATCAAACAAGCTGCCCTTACACTCCTCAACAACTTTGTGTGGCCGAGAGGAAGAATCGGCATCTATGTAGGTTGCCCGGTCAATGATTTTTCACTCCAATGTTCCTAAACGGTTCTGGAGTGATGCAGTGGCTTCTGCTTGATACCTGATCAACCGCATACCGACCAAGGTCTTACATGATCAGTCTCCATTTGAGGTGTTGAACAAATACAAACCTCCATTGGATTATCTCCGGGTGTTCGGGTGCCTTTGCTTTGTGCTATTTCCTGGTGAACTACAGAACAAGCTTGAAGCCAAAGTGTCAATGCTATGTTTATTGGATACTCAGCAACGCAAAAGGGATATAAATGTTATGATCCAGTGAGTAGAAGGGTGTTAGTATCAAGGGAGGTGACATTTGTGGAAACAAAAGGCTACTATGAAGAAAAGAAGTGGACAGATTTGGAGGAGCTATCACAAGAATCAGATAGAGCAACTAATCTGAGAATGATCCTAGAAGGACTTGGTATTGGTGTTACTGAAGGACCAAAGGATAAAATTCCAAGGCAGACAGATGGTCAACAATCAACCCACCTCGACCATGAGAGGGGGAATGATGAACCTGGACCTAATTAGGACCAGGACCTACATGATCAAGGTGTGGGTGAAGAACAATATGAAGAAGTTGAGGAAGAATATGGAAATGATGTTGGGGGAAAAGAAAAAAATCCAAATGAATCGAGTGAGCCGAATGAACCTGATCGACCAAGACCGAGTAGACTTGATCGACCAAGGACGAGTGAACCAGATCGACCAAGGCCGAGTAGACTTGATCGACCAAGGCCGGGTGAACAACATGGATCAACAAAATGGATTCTTCCCACAGGAGGTACTCTTCTAAGGAAATATGAGGTTGTTGAACAAGTGGATGATCAGAGACAAGAAGTGGAGCAAGTTGGTTTGAGAAGAAGTGCACGGTTGAGAAAGGAACCATCAAGCTCTTTTGGTACAAGGACCTACTACAGTGCACAAGCTTTGGAACATCCATCTAAAGTCGTATGTTCCATTACTAAGTACCCTGAAGAACATTGTGCATTCATGACCAGTCTAGATGAGAATAGCATAAGATCATATGAAGAAGCTATGATGGATTAGGCATGGAGAGAATCAGTAGGAGATGAAGCGCATGCTATGATCAAGAATGACACTTGATATGAAAATGAACTACCAAAAGGGAAGAAGGCAGTGTCTAGTAGATGGATCTTCACTATTAAATATCTTGCAAATGGGAAGGTTGATAAGAAGAAAACAAGACTGGTGGCAAGAGGGTTTACCCAAACATATGGAGAAGACTACATTGATACGTTTGCACCCGTGGCCAAACTTCATACAATCCGGATAGTCTTATCCTTGGCAGTGAACTTGAAATGGGATCTTTGGCAGATGGACGTGAAGAATGCCTTCTTGCAAGGGGAACTTGAAGATGAAGTTTATATGTATCCTCCACCCGGTTTGGAGAACTTGGTCAAGAGGGGAAATGTGTTGAGATTAAAGAAGGCTATCTATAGCCTTAAACAGTCACCAAGGGCTTGGTATAATAAGCTAAGCACAACCTTGAATGGTAAGGGGTTTAGGAAATCTGAACTTGATCACACTCTCACAAACCCATCAGGTATTGTTGTCTTCCTTGTCTATGTGGATGACAATATCATCACTGGAAGTGATCAGAGTGGTATCAACTCGATCAAGGAATTTCTCAAATCAGTATTTGAAATTAAAGATTTGGGAGAAATGAAATACTTCCTTGGAATTGAGATATGTAGATCCAAGGAAGGTTTGTTTATGTCCCAAAGAGAGTATACACTTGATCTTTTGAAATATGCAGGGAAACATGGAGGAAAGACAGCCAAGATGCCCTTGGAAGATGGATACAAGGTCCCACGTGAGGGGGAGATCGAAGATAGCAAACCATTCCATGATACTAAGCTTCATAATACGCTTGTTGGTATGTTGATATACTTAAATATTACCCGACCTGATAGGAGCACTGAAGTTGTGGGTTATTGTGATGCGGATTGGGCTGGTGACCGAGCTGATAGGAAGTCCACTACTGGCTATTGTACCTTTGTTGGTGGAAATCTGGTTACTGATATCGGTCATATTTGCATAGTTTTGCTCATCTCTTTAAGTGCATTTCAGGCATATAGGATATCATTTAGGCATATTTAGGTTGCATTCCATTACTTTTGTCTATGTCAGGTATGGGAGATGTTCATTGATGAGTTTGGAGGCAATGGAGGCCAAAGAAGTGGAGTTTGGAGCAAAAAGGGGTGTAGCGACCAGGCGTAGCGACCAGCCTTGGTCGCTACAGTCCCACAGGAAGAATCTGGGAACCATAGCGACCAACCCTGGTCGCTACAGACCCACAGGGATTTGCGGATGCCATAGCGACCAGGCATAGCGACCAGCCTTGGTTGCTACAGACCCACAAGGGAAACCCGGGGACTGTAGCGACCAGCCCTGGTCGCTACAGACCCACAAGGGAAACCCGGGAGCTGTAGCGACCAGCCCTGGTCGCTACAGTCGTTGAAGCTGCAATTTCTACGGGTCAACCCAGGCTTGTTGGGTTGACCCGATTTGTTTTAAAACAGCTATAAATACTCTTTAAACCTAGTTTTTTCAGGATTATTCTGGTTTTTATCTGAAACTAGACTATCTTGGTGAAGAAGATTGAATCTTGAATCCTTTTTAATTAATCTTATTTTGATTCATTGTTTATCCTTGTTCATTAGAGATGATTTACTCTGATTCATCTTTGGTTTTTGAGTTCATCATGTTTGCTAGTGAGTAGTCATCTGTAGAATCCATGGGTTAGGGTGATTAGGTAATAGGTTAGAAGGTTTAATATTTGATTATTCATGTTCTATGATTATTGCTAGTCTCTAATGCTCGATTAGACTTGATCACTTTAATCTAGATCCATAGGCAATTTGTACCCGAAAGGTGTTCGACGAAATGTCTGAACCAAGCGATAACTCTCTTTACTTGCTTAACCATTGACAATTGATGTTAGGAAAGTTTAGATAGTCAATAGACCTGCTCTTAATGATTGCTTGATTTAACTAGACCAAAGACATTTGATGTCTAGTGATTGAAAGCAAATGAACTTTTATCTTGATAGAGAATTAGTTTAATGGTGCGTCTAGACTAGTAGAACCAAGTTGTTTATAACATTAACCGTCTATCTTGGATCCAAATCAACCAACGTCAAAGACCTTGCCCATGGGTTCTCGTTCTTCCCATTTATTTATAATTCTAGTTTCGCATATGTGTTATTTTGCTACTTCACCCACATATCTAAATTGATTGCACTTAGATTAAGTTTATACTTGCATTCTCATTGCATCATGTTCACTTATGATTGGATTGACACTCATCTATACTACTTTGGTTAGGATAGAGTAAAATCATTTATCAAATTTGGCGTCGTTCCCAGTTCTAAGTTGATTGTGACAGTGAGATTTAGTCATAATTTGAGACTAAGTCTTATTTGCTTTTATTTGTTTACTGACACACTTTTTTCATTTCTCCTTGAATCGCATGTGTATGAACTTGCGGAGCAGAGGAACAACAGACCTTGTTCCACGAGTAGATAACATCAGGGGTTTAGAGAGATAGTTAGCAAGAAAGAGAAGAGAAAAACAATTGATTCCTTTCGATCGGTTGGAGTTTGAAATGGACGTTAACCACAATAACCCTCACCAGGCAGGTGTTAATGGAGTTAACAACAATGGACCACAACCTCCAGATGCACAGGGCCAAGGAGCTGCAAACCTTGGTCAACAACATCCTCCACGACAAGCTCGGGCAATCGGAACATATGACCTGCCCAACATCCATGGGAACATGGCTGGTATCAGAGCACCTGCTGTGGAGAACAACAACTTTGAGATCAAGTCAAGTTTGATCAACATGATTCAAGCTAACAAGTACCATGGTCTCGCTTTGGAGGATCCACTAGACCACCTGGACAACTTTGACAAGTTATGTGGCACAACAAAGATCAATGGAATTTCAGAAGATTCTTTCAAACTGCGATTGTTTCCCTTCTCTTTGGGAGATAAAGCCCACTTATGGGAAAAGAGTCTACCTCGGGGATCCATTGAAACTTGGGAAGAATGCGTGTTTTCCTTAACAAGTTCTTCTCTACTTCCAGAATTGCTAAGTTGAGAAATGAGAGTTCTAGATTCCAACAAAGGAACCTTGAGAGTTTTGCTGAAGCATGGGAAAGATTTAAGAGCTACTTAACACAGTGTCCTCACCATGGCTTCAATGATGAGAGTATCCTGAGCACTTTCTACAGAGGGGTTCTGCCTAAGTATCGAAGCATGCTAGATACTGCAAGCAATGGTTTCTTCTTGGGTCGAACAACTCACGATGGCATGGAACTTGTTGAGAACATGGCACAAAGTGACTCAGTGTACAATGATGACTGCGACAGGCAAAACAGAGGTGGAGGTGGCGAGGACTCCAATACAAAAAAAGAACTGAAATCTCTACAGGATAAACTTGACATGCTTCTTCTGGATAGAGCTAAACAGTAAAATGTGAACTTTGTTAGGAAGAAAGGTCCAGAAGAAACTCTTGAAGTTAATGAAGTTGATGGTTTGGAGGGACAACAAGAGCTATGCTCTGTCAGTGCTAACAGACAGTGGTACAAGAAAGAACCCAACTTTCCCTACCCAAACCCTTTCCCAAACAAGCCCCAGTACCCAAACAACTACCAGCAAAATGCTTACCCACCCAAACAACCCTATCCTCCAGGCTTTTCACCCAAAGGTAATCAGTCTACTCAGGGTCAAGGAAGTTCTCAACAAGCTCAACCTAGAGATACAAGTGTGGAATCATGTTTAAGCAGCTTCTTGAATCTCAAGCAAGGAATGAGAAAGTTATTGGAGATGAGTTCAGAAACATTCACACAAAGATTGATGGGAGTTACACTGAGCTCAACAACAAATTCAAAGCTTTGGAGAATCAATTCGCCACGATGAGCTCCAACTCTAAGAGATCCACTGGATCCTTACCTGGAAAATCTGAGCAGAATCCTAAGGAGACAATGCACTCAATCACTTTACGAAGTGGCAGAGAGTTATTTTCAAGAGTTCTCCTCAATGATGACGAGAAACAAGGTGGGGAGGTAGCCAACAATCTAGAAGATGAGGTTGTAATTGTGGATGAGAAAACCAATGAGGATATCATGGAAAAGATTGTTGAGGCTAAAGGCAAAGGAAAAGCTGAGGAAGAAAAGAAAGCATCGAACAAAGATAACGTTACCTCTTCCTCAACACAGTCTACGTTCATTCCCCCTCCTTGTGAGCCAAAACTTCCATTTCCAGGAAGATTCAAGAAACAACTTTTGGAGAAGTACAAGACCCTGTTTGAGAAGCAAATGAGTGAGGTTCAGATTACCATGCCCATTATTGATGCTTTCATGTTGATCCCTCAATACAACAAGTTCTTGAAGGATGTTGTAACTCAGAAGAAAAAGGAGATGGAAGGTATGATGGTTCTTACTCATGAGTGCAGTGCCATTATTCAAAGATTGACTGTCCCAAAGAAGCTTGAAGATCCAGGAAGTTTCACTCTACCTTGCGCCATTGGACCTCTTGCGTTTGAAAGATGTCTATGTGACTTGGGAGCAAGTGTCAGCCTCATGCCTTTGTCTATTGCAAAGAAGCTTGGGTATCTGGCCGATCGCTCTGTTAAGCTCCCTATTGGCATTCTGGAAGATCTACCGGTAATGGTTGGAAACTGTGAGGTACCAACTGACTTTGTTGTGCTTGAGATGGATGAAGAGCCTAGGGACCCGTTGATTTTGGGAAGACCATTCTTAGCTACTGCTGGAGCTATTGTTAATGTGAAGGATGGTAAGATTGATCTTCATCTTGGAGAGGGAAACACCCTTCACTTTGATGTTAAGGAGATGATGAAGAAACCTACCATTCAAGGCCAAGCTTTCTACATTGAGGCTATGGATACTTTAGCTGATGAGTTCCTGGAAGAGATGGCGCTTGAAGATTCTCTTCAACATGCCTTAACAGTAGATAAAGAGGTCCAAATGATTGAGGACAAGGAGAGAAAATATTACATGAGGATGTTGGATTCCCACAAGAGATTGAATGGGGAAGACAATTTCCAAGAGCTGTCTAAAGCTGTTTACCATGTTGCCTCAACCGCCTTACAAGAAGACCCTCCACAAGATGATTGGAGCGAACTCAAGGCACCCAAAGTGGAGCTTAAACCCCTTCCCATTGGTGTAAGATACGCATTTCTTGTATCTAATAACACCTATCCTGTCATTGTGAGTAGCCACCTAAACGAAAATGAATTGTCTACACTTTTAATTGAGCTTAAAAAGTATGGAAAAGCAGTTGGCTACTCACTTGAAGATATCAAAGGGATATCACCCTCATTGTGCATGCATAGGATACATCTAGAGGATGAATCAATGACTTCTATAGAGCATCAAAGAAGGTTGAATCCCAACTTGAAAGATGTTGTTAAGAAAGAGATTCTTAAACTCTTGGATGCTGGAGTTATTTATCCTATTTCTGATCGTACTTGGGTATCTCCTGTGCATGTAGTTCCCAAGAAGGGTGGTATCACTGTCATAAAAAATGATAAGGATGAACTGATACCCACAAGAACCATAACTGGTCATAGAATTTGCATTGACTACCGAAAACTTAATGCTTCATCTTGAAAGGATCATTTTCCTTTGCCATTCATTGATCAAATGCTTGAGAGACTCGTAAACCACCCATATTATTGTTTTCTTGATGGTTATTAAGGTTTCTTCCAAATACCCATACATCCCAATGATCAGGAAAAACAACTTTCACATGCCCCTATGGTACCTTTGCCTATCGCAGGATGCCATTTGGGCTATGTAATGCACCAGCAACTTTCCAAAGAGAAATGATGTCTATATTCTCTGATCTTATTGAGGATGTGGTGGAGGTATTTATGGATGATTTCTCTGTGTATGGATCTTTTTTTGCTGTGTGTTTGTCTAATTTATGCAGGGTTTTGAGAAGATGTGAAGAGACGAACCTTGTGCTAAATTGGGAAAAATGTCACTTCATGGTGAAAGAAGGGATCGTTCTGGGACACAAAATCTCAGAAAGGGGAATCGAAGTGGATAAAGCAAAGATTGACGTGATGATTGGTTTAGCTCCACCTAGATCGGTGAAAGACATCAGAAGCTTTCTAGGCCATGCTGGGTTCTGTAGGAGGTTCATCAAGGATTTCTCTATGATAGCTAGACCGCTAACCAAGATACTATGCAAAGAAGCTGTCTTTGAATTTGATGAGGAATGTCTTGAGGCTTTCAAGAAGCTGAAGAACAAACTTATCAGTGCCCCCATAGTTCAAGCACCAGATTGGGAACTCCCTTTTGAGATTATGTGTGATGCTAGTGATTATACTGTTGGAGAAGTCCTGGGGCAAAAGAAAGATAAGAAGACTCATGTCATCTATTATTCAAGTAGGACACTTGACGATGCTCAAATGAAGTATGCTACCACAGAAAAAGAGCTTCTTGCAATAGTGTTTGCTTTCGAAAAGTTCAGAAGCTATTTGGTAGGCTCCAAGGTGATAGTGTACACCGATCATGCTGCGCTAAGACACCTTTTGGCAAAGAAAGATGCTAAGCCAAGATTGTTGAGGTGGATTTTGTTGTTACAAGAGTTTGATCTGGAGATAAAAGACAAACCCAGAGTTGAGAATGGAGTAGCTGACCATTTGTCTAGAATGAAATTTGATTGTGGTATTCCTATTGATGAAAACATTCCAGAGGAGCAGATTATGGCCATCAAGGCGGTTATGAAGCTTTGTGAGACTGGGAAGAAACTTGAGGAGATCAAAGCAACTGAAGAGAAAGAACCATGGTACGCTGATTTGGTGAACTACTTGGCTTGTGGAAAAGAACCTTTGGGACTAGAAGGATATGCTAAGAAAAAGTTCTACAAGGATGTGAAGAGATACTACTGGGATGAACCATATCTCTATATACTATGTAGAGATCAACTATATAGAAGAGTAGTATCTGAAGGAGAGGTTGAAGGAATCCTTGAACATTGTCATGGATCATCCTATGGAGGTCACTTTGCCACCTTCAAGACTGTTGCTAAGGTTCTACAAGCGGGATTTTGGTGGCCACACATGTTCAAGGACACACAAAACTTTGTCTCAAGGTGTGATAAATGCCAGAGAAAGGGGAATATCACTAAAAGGAATGAGATGCCTCAGAACCCTATCTTGGAAGTTGAAGTATTTGATGTATGGGGCATTGATTTCATGGGACCATTTCCATCTTCCTTTGGAAACACTTACATCCTGGTAGCTGTTGACTATGTGTCTAAATGGGTGGAAGCTATCGTAAGTCCAACCAATGATGCTAAAGTGGTCCTAAAGATGTTCAAGAGCATTATCTTTCCAAGGTTTGGGGTGCCTAGAGTTGTGATCAGTGACGGAGGATCTCACTTCATCAACAAGCTGTTTGAGAGTCTTCTCAAAAAGAATGGTGTTAAACACAAGGTGGCAACTCCATACCATCCTCAAACGAGCGGACAAGTGGAAATTTCCAATAGAGAAATCAAGCCAATTCTGGAAAAGACAGTGGGGACAACAAGGAAAGATTGGTCCAATAAGCTTGACGATGCACTATGGGCTTATAGGACAGCCTACAAAACTCCTATTGGGACCACACCTTTCAACTTGGTCTATGGAAAGGCTTGTCATCTTCCACTGGAGCTTGAATACAAAGCCTTGTGGGCAGTCAAACTTCTCAACTTTGACATCAAGACAGCCCATGAGAAGAGATTGATTCAGTTGAATGAACTTGATGAGCTACGTCTTGATGCCTATGAAAGCTCAGATATCTACAAGGAAAAGACTAAAGCTGTTCATGACAAGAAAATCCTTAAGAGAGAGTTCAAAGCTGGGGACCAGGTGCTGCTCTACAATTCCCGATTAAAATTGTTCCCTAGTAAGCTTAAGTCCAGATGGTCAGGACCTTTCAAGATTAAAGAAGTGAGACCTTATGGAGCAAACGTTTTATGGAGCAAGGATGGACGAGACTTCACCGTCAACGGACAAAGAGTTAAGCTCTACTTGAGGATTTTAGATGAGGTGGAGGGAACTTCGATTCCACTCTCCGATCCAGACCTTGCCTAACTGACCGTGAGGAAGTCAAGCTAGCGACTTTAAACGAGCTCACTTGGGAGGAAGTCCCATGTTTATCCTTGTACATATTTTTGTTTTATTTAGTTTACATTTCTTTTGGACTATTTGATTCTTCTGGGTGAGTTCTTTCAGGATGAAAGTTGATCAGGTGGAGGAGAGCGCTTTGCAAAGATTTCGAAAAGTTAAACGGCCGTAGCGACTACACGAAGTCGCTACAGGGTTTTGCGGGATGTGTAGCGACCACACTTGGTCGCTACGGGTCCCCAAGGGAGGCCACGATAAAAAAAAACCCGAGCACCGTAGCGACCACGCCTGGTCGCTACGGGTCGAGGTGAAATTTGCGGGGAGCGTAGCGACCTCGTTGAGCGACCAGGCGTGGTCCCTACACGACCCATGTAAGTCATCTTCTTCTCTAAATCAGTCTGTTCCAAGTAAACCAAACCGATTCCCACCCTAACCAGCCCGAACCCAGCACTCCCACCCCTTATTTCATCGATCTCTCTCTCCTTCAACCCCATTTTCCCCAAACAAAAACTCCAAAACTCTCCCAAGAACACAAAACCCCAACTTTCCCATTCTTCATCAAATTCCTTGATTCCACTTGCTATCACTCAGAAATTGTCTGAAACTCCCATATCATTGATCTCTACACTCAATCAAGCAACGATATGAAATTTTCGGGTTGATTCTTCTTGATGAAAATTTTTCCAACTTTTGAAAAGTTGTTGCATGCCCAATTTTTTGCTCTAAACTAGTTACCCATGTTCTAGTGTGCTTGTTTGCGGCTGTGGATTGATGAATTTCGTGGAGATTGAGTGTGAATTAAGAAATTAGGAATTATGGTTCTTTGTGTTCTTGATAAAAAAAAATTGGGGAAAACTGTTAATTTTGCTTGTACTGGTTCCAATTAAGCGTTTCAAGCCTACTGTTAGGAGATTGATTCATGTTATCTCATTTTGCACTCATTATGGCGAGTGATTGATTCTTATCGGTGATTGAAATGCTTATTTTGAATAGCTTTGATTCCTAAGTCGATTTACTAAGTTAGTCGTTTGTGATATCAGAAACTTCTCGACATTGTCCTAATGCCACCTTGAGTGTTTCGTTTCAGGTACAAATGGCAAGAACACGATCATCGCGACCCACCAGAAGCGGAATCCCATCACGAAGGTCTCAGCAACAAGCTGAGGAAGAAAGGAGGAAGGCTGAAGAGATTGAAAGAGAGATTGAAGAAGGCCTTCAAGCCCTGACTGATACCGAAGACGAGGTCCCCTCAAGGCCAGCCAAGAGATCAAAGGGGAAAGGAAAGGGGAAGGAAAGGGATAGATCAGTCATCCCGACAAAAGCCCAGTTGCTCAGTCATCTCCAGAACGATCTTGCCTGGGCACCGACGAGATTCCCTTGTCCGATATTCCTTCAGGAAACCGGACTCTATGATGGCGTCCTTCAGCTGCTAGAGTGCATGGGATTGCAGTCTCTCCTCATGATGGAAGCGCAACCTCTTTACGTGGATGCCTCATGCCATTTCCTCTCATCATTGAAGGTATTTCCCCTTAGCGATGGGCCACCGGAACTTGGGTTTGGGCAGATTCAGTTCAAGATCCGAGGGAGGTCTTACAGGCTGAGCTATAAGGAAATCAGCGATGCTATGGGATTCTCAGATGATAGGATCAGCGATCTCCCAAGAAACTACAACATCTCGGATAAGGTTTGGCCTCTAATCGCTGAGTTCGCTCATGACCCCCAGAGAAACAAGAACTCGAGCATCAGGAACCCGGTGGTCCGATATGTGCATCGCATCTTGGCTAACACCCTCTTCGCTCGCTGGGAGTCTGGGAATGTCCTGAAGAACGCTGCATCCTCAGCACGATTCATGAAGAAGGTCACCGACGTGCTAGTTACAGCTGGAATAGGAGGTTGTAAAGCTGAGGACTTCATCATTGCTGAGACCTCCTCCCCAAGACCTCGCATCCAATCTCGCCATGGCAAGGAGCCAATAGACACAAACACTTCTGATGAGGAAGAAGAAAGCTACCAGGTAGAAGAAGGTGACGATGGCGATGGCGGAAGCGGAAACGAGGAAACTGCCTCCGAATCATTTTGAGGTATCTCCACACCTACCCTTGTAAATATCAATTGTTTTCTTTGTTTCATTTTGTTTTGTTTCTTATGTCGGTATCTCCTTCTCTCTTGACTACACAGACACTGTGTTGTTCGAGTTTTGGGGGAGGTACCATGTCTAATCTTTTCATCTTCACTTGTTCGCTTAAGCATTGCATTGTACATTCTAAAAAAAGAAACTAAAAGAAAAAGAAAACAACAAAAGAATCATTTATTTTGCATATTTTCATCGTTAGGATCGAGTCTAGAGCATATAGATTGCATTCATTTTGCATAGGGAGCAAGGATGTTATTACCTCGTAAAGAAAACATGTCTAGAACTCAACATCACACCCTAGTTAAACATAGCAAGTAGCTTAAGCATATCTTGAAAGACTTGCAAGCTTCGAGCCTTGAAAACTCTTCTCGAAACTAGTTGTTTTCTGTAATTGACATTGCTCTTTAAACCAACTCCAAAATGAATTAGGGCCTAATGAACTTAATCTACCCTGCTTATGGACTCTTGTATGCTTGGTCATGGATCTCATGCATGTTTGGGTTGATCTCTATCTGTTATACCACTTTTTGAAAACCCAAATGTGACCTTCCTACCCTTAAACCCTTACCATTCTTTGAGACCATATTTGAATTTGCCTGAGTGAGGCCCTTTTATTGATAGCTTGTCATGTGTAAAATCTTGAGAGTATTGGGAGCGAGATTGGCTTGTTTTCATCTTGGACTAGCTATAGGAACTCTGTTGAGCTAGCATTTAGGAATGAGAAGTGTTTTGGTGTTAATAAGCTCTGATCTTGGGTTTCGAGGTGTGAGAAAGTGAAAAGAAGATAGCCACTAGGGATCGAAAAAAAAAAAAAAAGATATACTCTAAACAGCAAAACCCCAAAAACAAATATAAAGAGAAGATGTCCCTAGTTGGTTAAAGGAAAAGAAAAAAAAAAGAGGAAGAGAGTTTCATTTGGTGAGTGAAAAAGAAAAAAAAAGAGTTTGAAAATGATTGGGAAGGGGTAGAATGATGAGAACAAACCATAGTATGCATGAATTGCTCATTTTCTTAGATAAATTTTGCATAATGTTCAAGCTCCTTTTTTCTGAGTGAAAGTCACCAAAGAATTTGAACCCCTCTTCTATCATATATAAACCGTTTTCACTTACCGAGCCAAGTGATCGAGATCAAGTTTCCATTAGCAGGGATTCACCTTATTTATCTGTCAATGAATGTGAGAGTTGGTGTAAAGACTTGTTGGTTGATAAGCATTGCATCTTGTGTAGAGGCATGAGAGTCCTTTTAGGCCTTGAGAAGATAGAGTATACAAAGAGAGCATGCTCATGCTACGTGCTATGTTTACCTAGGATGTGATGTTGAAGGCTAGAAAGTGTATCTTTTGGTTCTGAGCTCCCATTTTCAGACCTCTCTCTCTTTCTTGTTTTCGAAATTCCACTTGAGGACAAGTAAAGGACAAGTTCGGGGGAGTTGATATCGGTCATATTTGCATAGTTTCGGTCATCTCTTTAAGTGCATTTCAGGCATATAGGATATCATTTAGGCATATTTAGGTTGAATTCCATTACTTTTGTCTATGTCAGGTATTGGAGATGTTCATTGATGAGTTTGGAGGTAATGGATGCCAAAGAAGTGGAGTTTGGAGCAAAAGGGGGTGTAGCGACCAGCCTTGGTCGCTATAGTCGCACATGAAGAATCCGAGAACCATAGCGACCAGGCGTAGCAACCAGCCCTGGTCGCTACAGAGCCACATGGATTTGCGGATGCCATAGCGACCAGGCGTAGCGACCAGCTTTGGTCGCTACAGACCCACAAGGGAAAGCCGGGGACCATAGCGACCAGGCGTAGCGACTAGCCCTGGTCGCTACAGTCGTTGAAGCTGAAATTTCTACAGGTCAACCCAGGCTTATTGGGTTGACCCGATTTGTTTTCAAACAGCTATAAATACTCTTTAAACCTAGTTTTTCAGGATTATTCTTGTTTTATCTGAGACTAGACTACTCTTGGTGAAGAAGATTGAATCTTGAATCCTTTTTAATTAATCTTATTTTGATTCATTGTTTATCCTTGTTCATTAGAAATGATTTACTGTGATTCATCTTTGGTTTTTGAGTTCATCATGTTTGCTAATGAGTAGTCATCTGTAGAATCCATGGGTTAGGGTGATCTAGGGTGATTAGGTAATAGGTTAGAAGGTTTAATGTTTTATTATTCATGTTCTATGATTATTGCTAGTCTCTAATGCTAGATTAGACTTGATCACTTTAATCTAGATCCATAGGCAATTTGTACCCGAAGGGTGTTCGACAAAATGTCTGAACCAAGCGATAACTCTCTTTACTTGCTTAACCAATAACAATTGATGTTAGGAAAGTTTAGATAGTCAATAGACCTGCTCTTAGTGATTGCTTGATTTAACTAGACCAAAGACATTTGATGTCTAGTAATTGAAAGCAAATGAACTTTTATCTTGATAGAGAATTAGTTTAATGGTGCGTCTAGACTAGTAGAACCAAGTTGTTTATAACATTAACCGTCTATCTTGGATCCAAATCAACCAACGTCAAAGACCTTGCCCATGGGTTCTCGTTCTTCCCATTTATTTATAATTCTAGTTTCGCATATGTGTTATTTTGCTACTTCACCCACATATCTAAATTGATTGCACTTAGATTAAGTTTATACTTGCATTCTCATTGCATCATGTTCACTTAGGATTGGATTGACACTCATCTATACTACTTTGATTAGGATAGAGTAAAATCCTTTATCAGTTACATGGAAGAGAAAGAAGCAGGAGGTGGTAACATGTTCTAGTGCAGAAGCTGAGTATTGAGCAATGTTAAATCTTACAAACGAGCTACTGTGGATCAAAGGCATATTGAAGCATATGGAGATTGATCAATCTACACCAATGACCATGGATTGTGACAATCAAGCAGCAATCCATATTGCCTCTAACTCAGTTTTTCATGAAAGAACCGAGCACATTGAAGTCGATTGCCACAAGGTCAGACAAATGATTGGGTTAGGAGTGATCTTGCCATGCTATACAAGGAGTGAGGATCAATTGGTAGACGTGTTTACAAAGGCAACTAGACAGAAGACAATGGAGTCTATTATGATCGTTTGGGACTCGTTGATCTGACCCAACTTAGCTGATTACCTGCTATGGGGTCTTTACTCTTTTTCCCTCATCAATGTTTTATTTTAATGGGTTTTCCTTGGTGAAATTTTTAATGAGGAAGACCTCATAGCCTTCCATGCTCGAATTGTTCAACATGGTCAAGCTTGAGGGGGAGTGTTAAGTTGAGGTTCTTATTTGGGTTAAGGAAAAGAAGAAATGAAGGAGAAGGTTTTGGATCGACCATGACCGTACAGTCCGTATATGTCGTATAGGTCTGGTCGACCAAAACCTCGACCACGGTAAATTATCATCCGGGTAAAAGAGAAGTTACCAGGTCACTTACCAAAGGAGTTTACCCTTATCCATCCGTTGGGAAGTGAGGATAAGGCAGCGTTGACAGCCTGGCACAAGCTGGAAAGGATTAGCATATGGTCAAAGATGTTGATATCATTTGCATGGCCAGCCATCCTTGGTTTGAATTAGGCGCTCCTTGGCTTAACCAAAGCCACATGTTTCCCTTCCTTTAGTTTTCTTGAAACCCTTGTATTAACCTCATATATATTGTAATGTCGAGTATCAATAAGATTAGACAGTTCATAAACTCTTTCCTAGACTCTTAATCATGATTAACTATTAGACTTAGTAGTTTTTAAGCATTTCTCTTCCTAATCTTTCTAAAAAACCATACTCAGATTATCTAAAAGATTTCACAAAGAGAAGACATCAGAGCAGTTCTAGAAATAGCTACTATGTTTGAGAAGAGCTACATATGTTTGCCAGAACATTCAGAAAAAAAATTGCTATGTCTATGAAGAAGCAAGAGACATACAACAAAGCAGAGATTGACAATATAGTGCATGAGATCTACAAAGATCAAGAAATGTCACTGGATGATTCCTACAAGAGACTTGATGATGTCTACTATCCTATAGACAAGTGCCTCACCGGTATGACTACACGCATGAATGAGATGAAGCAAGATTTGGATACTATTCGAAGACAACATGTGATTGGGATAAACAGACTGACATCGATCAACAGCAGCATCAATCCATCGATTGATACTGAATTTGACTGACAAGAGTCCGGAGTAGAAAAAGAATTAGAAGACAAGTTCGATGAAATTACCTTTTCTCAAAGCCTGATGAAAGAAGATATCTCTCAGCAATTGGAGGATATATCAGACACTACGCTGCCAGACTAATAATGCTACAACGCAATATTGAGAATCTACAAAGAAGAATGCATTCAGTGGGGGTTACTAAGGAGATCATAGAAAATGAGAAAGCAATAGGAGATGAAGCAATGCAAAGCTTCGTTGGTACTTGGTTTCAGAAAAGCAAAGAAGATGTACACACTTGTTTTCCAAGTGTTGATCCACCTCCATTCTAGTCATAAAGTTCAAAACTTCGAGCTTAAGATTATAACCAAGCGCTGAGTGGGAGGCAACCCATTGTTTAGTAAGTTTTTACTTAGTTTTTACTTATACTACTATTTATTTTGAGTTTTACTTTGTTTTTACAGACTGTTTAAATCACCATCGATCAACACCATAGAGGCACCATCGGTCGATAGTGGATCACGACCATCGATCGACACTCTCTTACAGAGAGAGATATCTAGTTCTATACTTACTATTTACTTATGATTTGATTTTTCCTAACCAATCCAGGGTGGTTTACACAGGGGATAATGAAATTTAAGTCTGGCGGAGGTTCGCTAACACTATTTTATTGTTTTTGAGTTTTATTTATTATATATATATATATATATATATATATATATATTTATATATTTATATAAGTTTTTCAAAAAGTTTTATTGAGTCAAGAAGAGGACTATAATCAAAATTTATTATTGACTAACCACACTTTAGAACCATACTTAGAGGCTGTTTGCAGAGATTACTAAAGATACCGAAGTGGATCATCTTGCCATTATATCACACTTGCTTAGAAATTTTGAAGGAACCAAAGCTGATTTCCAATATTAATCCTAACATTATTTGCTTGCTTTGGGGCTTGGTATACATCGGATCGGGTTCATTCTGCAAGTACGGAAGGTAAAATTATGTGTGCTTTTGATTCCCCCCTCTTTCCCCTTCAGATTAAAAAAAAGGAATCAAACAGGATTTGGTGGCTACAACCATTAAGGTTTGATTAATATGATTCTAGAAAGAGATAAAGGTAAAAAAAAAGAAGTAAACAGGATCTGATGGAAAAAACCATCAGGGATTGATTCATGGAAGCCTATCCAAATATCTAGGTCAATTACAAAAATAAAATTATACTCTCATAAGAAGGGATACACAGACCGAGAGAATTGAGAAGAGAGAGAGGAAGGGATCTGAGAGGACTACGTATGTGCTCAGACACTTGCAGGGGTAAGAGTCCATATATCCTTTGACTGATACTCCCAAGGTAAAGCCTGCATTTTTATTTATGCAATGAAATGAAATCAGTAGAGGGGCGAGTCAGACTAGTAGATATCTCCCATAGTGGCCATGAATGCTCTCCCAAATAGTAGTGAAGAGTTTCAATCTATCATGATGTCCATCGCATGGAAGTCTACTGGAACTAGGTTGTTGTTAATCTGCATTGGAAGATCTTTTACCATCCCTCCTGAGTTCACTCTTGAGCAGTCTACAAATGTGAAAGAATCATTGGAGGGTTCCACTTTCAGGTTCAGCTCCTCTGCCATAGACCTTGGAATAATGCTCACTGATGATCCAGTATCACAAAGAGCATTGGGATATTTGTTGCCCTTGATGCAGAATGGAACCACGAACTTTCTAGGATCACTTTTCTTCCTCAGACAAGTCCTCAGCTTCATCTCCTCTCTGAAATGATTGAACATGATCTCTATATCATCATTTGTCTCCCTTGTTTCTCTGAAAAAAAATCCACAATCGGTGAGTATAATAAGCTTCATCAAAAGAATTATCTAGAGAAATTTGAAAACTCTTTTAGCAAAGCTATCCATCTCTTTTTCATTGGTTTCTCTGCTTTGATGTTTTTGTTTATGCTTCGTCTTGGAGTGTAGCGCATCTTCCTCAGTCAAGATCCATAGCTTCAGGAATCTCTGTATTCTGTTCTGAAACCGTCACGGTCGGACGCACAATCAAACTCGGATTGATGTTCGGTTGTCAAAATGGTTTTATCATCTGTCGATCGATACCTCTATCACTCTATCGGTCGGTGCTCTGAATTATGTGTCAATCAACGTTAGTCAATTCATACGAAGCCACTGATACTGAAGGATTCGCTGTTGATCAATGGTCATTTCTTGGTGTCGATCGACACCAATGGGAACGGCCGAATGACATATAAATTTCTACACGAAAATATCCTTCTTGGAGCTTCTCTCTCTTAACTTCCTACCAAAAATAATCATCAATCAATGCATTAATGTGGTGCTTCTGCCCAGCCTCCATTTTCTCCTTAATCAGGCTCTCATGCCTCCTAATGGTCTCATTTGTTTGCATCACTTGATTCTCCAACTTCATCACATGGGTGCTGAGGTTTTTGAACTTGGTATTGAGGTTGAGGTACATACAACCTATCTTTCCATTGAAATCCACAATCATCTTCTGCTGTCCCTCTAAAACTCTGTCAACCATTGCTTCGATCTTGCTTTCCTGAGCTTCTAGAGGATGATTATGGTAGTAAGAAGATCCATAAGTCATGTTGTTGTTGAGGGGCTTTTGTTGTGAACCCTTATTAAAGTTACTCCTTTGACCATTCCCATAGGATTTCCTATTAAACTCAGATTCCCTTGTCTCTGGAAACCATTCCATCAATGTAGCTCACATCCCATTTTTCAATCTCATCATCTTGAGACTCTATTGCTTCTACTTCTGCAAAAGTAACCTGCTTCTTGAGAAATTTATGAATACTATCCAGTTTTGCCTTGACCTCTTCAATCTGCTCCTTGTTCACAGCTGTAGTTGATTTCCTCCTTTCAAAAGCAGTTTTTTTGGTACTGCTGCTGGATGCCAGATTCTCAATCAATCTCGTAGCTTCTTCAGGACTTTTGGTGCTGAAATTTCCCTCACTACTTGTGTCCAAAGCCATCTGATACTGTAATCCAATACCTCTGAATAAAGTGCTAAGAAGCTATACTTCGTTGAACCTGTGATGTAGACAATCTCTCTGGTATGACTTTAATCTGATCCAAGAGTTTCTGAAAGACTCTGAAGTTTCTTGTGAAAAAGTAGCAATCTTGCTTCTGAGATCTTCTGCTCTTGCATCATCAAATAAGTTATGCAAGAAAGCGTTCTCGATGTCAGTCCAGGATGTCAGAGATCATAGTGAAAGATGCTTAAGCCAATATGAAGCTTCTCCAGAAAGTGAGTACTTGAAGAGCTTACAAAAGAGATAGTGCTTAGGGACTCTATTGGATTTAATAGCAGTCACTAAATCCTCAAATCGCTCCAGATGATCCATTGGATGCTCATGTCGCAACCCATGGTAAGGCGTCTGCGCTACAAATCCGAAGAAAGCATGCTTGATCTCAAAATTATTTCTCTGAAAAGCTGGAGGACAAATGGCGGATCTATTGGCGTCAAAATGGTCTGGACTGTTGTAGTCAGCAAGTGTTATCAGAGCAGCTTGGGCATTTTATTCAGGTTGAGCTACCGCAGCGTCTGCTTCTGCTTATTTTGAGGGATTACAATCCCCTAATCTTCTATCTTTTGACCTGCTGCATTACGCATATGACCGTTGAGGTCATGCAAGTCTCTATTGTCATCTTGAACCAATACTAAGGTCGCAACCATCTGAACTCGTCTGCTACTATCGATCGATGCGGGTAAGTTTCTGTCGATCGATGCGGTATGATCACTGTTGTTCTATGCTAGAGTTCTGATGTCGGTCGATGCTGTCCGTAAAGAAGTGTCGGTCGACGCTATGTAAGTGCTATTGATCGATGCTTGTCATCTGCTTTGTGGATCTTATGTTCGAGTTTCTCTGGGTCTGAGAATAATAATTCTTGTCCTTTATTTCTCCTGGTACTCTTTTGCATGTACCTGAAAAACAAAGAAAAAGAAAATTTAGTAACTTCAAAGTAAAAACAAGCCTAACCTATATCCTAGAAATTAAATCTAATGGCAATCAATGCTCCCCGCCAACGGTGCCAAATTTGACATGGTGTGTTTATTGTTCTAGCAAGGTATGAATATCCTAACAAATTAACTATCAAATTAATCCTAATCTTAACACACAAATAATACTCTTGTCAAGAGAGATCATGTGTAGTACTTAAGGATCGAATTCACAGAGAGTAATGACACACAATAGATTTCTTATTTCTAAAGACTAAGCTAGATAAATATATTATTAACAGCAAACAATCAGTTTAAGGAAATATTTCTTATCAAGAGGTATAAATGCAATATGAAAATATGATAATAATGTAAATATGGAAATATGCTATTAAACTGACTAAATGCAAATGTAAGTATGCTAGACCTATGGTTTCAAGCTTAATGGATTATAGGAAATAGGAAGCACGAAAATGTAAATATTCTAAAACTCAATATTATCTATTCTTACCCTTTTAACTCTAACTCTCGTATGCGAGCAGAAGGAAAGATCATCGATGATGTCGATCGATGGTGAAATCAGAAGGAAGTGTGAACGAGATTTGATAAGTTCACCAAGCTAATTAGACAAGCTCTCGCATGCGCCTAACAACCTAGTTCAATAGAGTCTATTCTGGCACAGAACCTACTCTCGTAGTCGTCCATGTCCTACTTTCGAGATCCTAGTTAGCAACTCTAGAATGCAATAATTAAGCAAAACTCAATTGATGGATATTAACTTAACTTAGAAATCCTACTTTTGGGCTAATCCATGATTGCTACCATTCAACCCTAAATCTAGTTGATAACTGCTCAGGCATAATCAAAGCAAGAACAATAGTCTCAATATAATGCATAGATAAAATATTGGGGTTCCAATACAAATCTCCCTAAGGAGTTGTGAATTTTCTCCCCTAAAAACCCTAAATCTATAATAGAGAGCTAAAACTCTCCAGCCCCCTCTGTTTCTGTATAACACATAAAACATAAATATAAAACCCTAAAATCTAGGTCAAAACTCGTCCAAGGCATCTTCGTCGTTTGTCTCTAAGTTGGGCTTGAAATTGGATTTCTGTGATTTGGCTGTCGATCGATGGCAAGTGTGCAGCATCAATCGATCTTGGTCTTGTAACATCAGTCTATATAAGGTAGTGTCGTCGATCTATGACAGTCTTGTACTTTGACTCTTTAAATGATCTGCTACGGACTTTTCTCCTCTAAATGTTCCAAAACTCTAAGTATCTCCATAGATCTCCAAAACTGACCTGGACCTGTAAAGATTCTAAAACATAGTCTAGACACACATAATAGACCCTAAATAGAGCCTATAACATGGCCTAAAACTTGTAATAAATATGCTATATCAAACACCGAAATACAATGTTATGAGTTATAGTAGTATCGTGGTTAGTTAGTATCTTATTATTGTTGAATATTGGTGATTGATTGTCGTGCATATTTATAACATTAAGACATAATTCCAGATCAGGTACTGGATTAGGCTTGGTGTCTGCTTGGTTAGTGTAGACCCAATGTTGGTTGTTATATTGTTTGAGCGATTGCTTATGAAGGGTGGCGGATATTCAAAGCTATGCGGTATCATTGATTGACCGATCATGTTCTTGTCTGATTGTTGGTTGATATAACTTCTTATTTACCAGTTTTAGACCATCATTTGGACCATATTTGGAGTCTATTATGTGTGTCCAGACTGTGTTTTAGAGTCTTTTCAGGTCCAAGTACGTTCTGAAGCATTATGGAGATTATGGAGCTTGCAATAGCATTCAGAAGAGATATCCAGTAGTTTTTCATATTTAGCTAAGTACGAGTCAAAGTAAAGCATGACCATTGATCGACGGAGAATCCTTGCTATCGATCAACGGCCAATTTGCAAAGTATTGGATTAGGCTTGGTGTATGTTTGGCTTGGTGTCTGTTTGGTTTGTGTAGACCCGATGTTGGTTGTTATATTGTTTGAGCGATTTCTTATGAAGGGTGGCAAATATTCAAAGCTATGCGGTATCATTGATTGACCGATCATGTTATTTTCTGATTGTTGGTTGATATACCTTCTTATTTACCAGTTTTAGACCATCATTTGGACCCTATTTGGAGTCTATTAAGTGTGTCCAGAATGTGTTTTAGAGTCTTTTCAGGTCCAAGTACGTTCTGAAGCATTATGGAGATTATGGAGCTTGCTATAGCATTCAGAAGAGATATGCAGTAGTTTTTCATATTAAGCTAAGTACGAGTCAAAGTCAAGCATGACCATTGATCGATGGAGAATCCTTGCTGTCGATCGACGGCCAACTCGCAGAGTATTGGATTAGGCTTGGTGTATGTTTGGCTTGGTGTCTGTTTGGTTAGTGTAGACCCAATGTTGGTTGTTATATTGTTCGAGCGATTGCTTATGAAGGGTGGCGAATATTCAAAGCTATGTGGTATCATTGATTGACCGATCATGTTCTTTTCTGATTGTTGGTTGATATACCTTCTTATTTACCAGTTTTAGACCATAATTTGGATCCTATTTGGAGTCTATTATGTGTGTCCAGAATGTGTTTTAGAGTCTTTTCAGGTCCAAGTATGTTCTGAAGCATTATGGAGATTAGGGAGCTTGCTATAGCATCCATAAGAGATATCCAGTAGTTTTTCATATTCAGCTAAGTACGAGTCAAAGTCAAGCATGACCATTGATCGACGGAGAATCCTTGCTGTCGATCGACGGCCAACTTGCAGAGTATTGGCCGACTTCAAACCTAAGTAAAAAAAGTTACAAGAATGCCCATGTATGAGTTTTGACCTAGTTTATATGGTTCTAAAAAACAGAGATAGGAGGAAAACACATTTACTTTTACATACTTATGTTTTCTTACATTGGTAGTTTAGCAGAGAAGATCTAAACTCCTTCAGAGAATTGTAATTGAAACCCATTATTTATTTTATGCATTATATTATTCAGTTCATCATGTCTGAGTAATTCACTTGCTAGATTTAGGGTTACTAATTGTACTGATGAATTAGCCCCCAAATAGGATTGCTAGTGTAAGACCCGATCCTGGTCTCTTGACCCAACTGAACTTTTAGGCTTAATTTCCAGAAACATTGCTTTTTTGATTCATTTTATCAATTACTCCCTATGTTTCATTATAAGTGTCACTTTAAGTTTTTGCACACGAATTAAGAAAACAATTAATTTTGCATATTTTCTATATAAAAACACAATTACCTATACACCTAACCATATTTCAACCAATAGAAAAATAAACTGCAACATAAAATTAATAAATTTTGCATCGAAAGTCGAAAACGACACTTATTTTGTAACAAAAAAACTTCTCTAAAACGACACTTATTATGAAACGGAGGGAGTATTTACTAAGTCATATTCGGAAATATGAGGTTCATAAAAATTCAACCAGATAGTATAATAAAATATGGAATGAATTACTTTGTGTTACCTAGCAATATGTGATCCAATACATAGTTTACTACAAGTCTCATGAACGGTAACTAACTCATCCCAACATCATCTAACCAAACGCCACACAGCTTCTCACTAATAGAGTCTTCATGACTCATTGGCTTGACCACGATCAGCCTCAGTTCGTGAAACCACAACCAACGTAAGCATTAATCATAGCCAAAGACAGAACGGTTGATTCTACAATGCATGGCTTGGTTCCTAGAACTGTGATAAACCTCAATAAATACAATCACAGAATAATCAGAACTTGTCTACCATTTCCTAAATCGATCATCCAATCACCCCACACGACTTTAGAATAGATAGACAGTCCAAATAAAACAACAGAGCATGACCAGAACCGTATCGTCCCAAAGACCAATCCGCTAATCCGGATAGATTCTAGGTTCAACCAGCCATTCTTGAAGTCCGGCCCATAAGCCCCAAGACTTCCTTACCTGATCTGGCACTAAGCATGGATCCATACAACCGAGTAAGACCCCAAACCCATTCGGATTGTTTAACAACTGATCAGACCTTGAGACTCATTACCCCGGTTAAACAAACTGTGTGTATGCCCTCTGTACAAGCCATGGACTGAATCATATGGATTGGACAGAACCTGCATCTGATGATACCGTTTAGAACATGCACCCTCTGGTCCTCGTACCGTTTGATACTTGTAACCCTGATAGGGCCAGATATTTACCACTATTGTGCCATGATATCAGCCCTATTTAGAGTCTATTATATGTGTTTGGAGTATGTTTAGAGTATTTTCAATTTCAAGTACGTTCTGGAGAACTTTGATGATTCTGGAGCTTTTAAAGATGCAAAATTGCGGAGATGCGTCATATGTTTAGCTATGTCTGGAGACCATACCATGGTGCAATTAAGCTTATAGTTTTACAGAAGATAGAGCTTCGAGTTACTTTTCCAATGCCACCGGTTTGAGTAGTCTGTCTGCCTCGCGAGAGGAAGCTGTCGAGAAGATGAATGAGTGTCGATCGACGCATAGACTTGGTGTCGATCGATGGGGATCCCAGAATAAAGGCCCGACTTAAGCCCAAAAGCTATCACAAATTACCAAAATACCCATGGCCGACCTAAAACCCTATTTATATGTTTCTATGCCATTGTTTAGGCACCAAGCTTTATTCTATCTATTGTTCTAGGAGAGAAGGGAGGAACTCCGTCAGAGTCCTCCTGGAACTCCTTGGGTTCTTTATTTGATTTCTATTCTATATCTAATCTATTCATCTATGATTTCTATGACAAAGATCATGTCTGAGTAGATCTCTTGTCAGGTTTATGGTTTATTAATGGTATTGATGGATTAGCCAAACAATAGAATTGCAATGGTGATTATTAGATCTATCAATAGAATTTTGTTTATTTTTTGTGTTCTAGAGTAGCTAACTAGAACCCTGATCATAGGATAGTTAGGCGTAAGCGAGATAATTTTCTACTACCAGAATTAATCATGTTGAGCTAGGTTGCTAGAAACAAACGAGAGATGATTTAGTTAATTTAGTGAACTTATCGAATTATGTCGTAAAGTTTGACTCAAGAGACCATCGATCAACGCAGGATCATTGCCATCGGTCGACTATCATTCCGTGTCAACAAGCGAGAGATGAGACATCGGAATAAGTCAATAGATTAGACTTGCAGCCAGAGTTGGTCGTCTTTTACATTAGATATCGAATTTTATGATTAATACCCTTATCTTCTATCCTCTATAATCCAATTGCCTGAAACCCTAGATCTAGCTATTTATTATTATTGTTTACTTACCAATCAATCAATTATCTGCTATAATTTATTTACTGCTTATTAATCTATTTGCCTAGATTAATCGCGATTGTATTGAGTTTATTATGTGCCCACGCTCCCTGTGGATTCGATCCCTAAATACTACAATTTGAAATCTCTTGGAAAGAGTAGTTCGTAGGGTTAATTTAATAGAGTTTGCATTAAAATACATACCCCTCCTGTCATATTTGGTGCCGTTGCCGGGGAGCAAGGATTCGCCATTAGACTCAATTTCTTTTATTTAGTGTAGGTATTTTTTCTATATTAGTTCACTTACATAAAAAAATTTCTTGTCTTTCAGGTACATACTAGTACCAGGAAGCAATGAGGAGAGGATTTTTGGGTTCTTCAAAAAAAAAAGGAACATGCTGATTCGCGCACGATCCATAAGTCTATGAGGACAGTCAACACCCTCCAAGCAGTGATCGCTAGCAAAGAGAAGCGGACATCGATCGACACCAATACTTCAACGTCGATCGATTCTAACATCACGACATTGATCGACACCCACACTTGGCTTTCGATCGATACTACTTGGGAGAAGATAGAGAAGGTCGAAGTACTCATACTGAGAGTTGACAAGAATGGCATCTTATGGGACGAAAAAGGTCGTGCGCACAACAGTGCAGGGCAATTGATTCATTCACTGGGGACTACAATCCCTGATGCTACTGCTGTTACTGTGAATTCTGAGATTAAACGACAAAATGCACATAGAGACTACAATAGGCTTGAGGATTTCTACGCCAAAAGGTCTGCGATGCGTTGTTCGGCACTACAGAGGAATGTCTTTGAGCTGAATCCTACATATATCTCTCTTGTGGGTCAGCATCCTTTTCATGGTCTTCCTCATGAATCTCCCAGTAACCACCTTGAATCATTCGATGATTTAGCGTTGACCATTAAGTCAATGGAGTCTCTAGAAATTACTACTTCTGCAAATTATTCCCATACTCTCTTGCTGGAGAAGCAACATGTTGGTTCAGGAGGTTGCCACCAGGATCTCTCACTACCTGGAATGACATCATGAACGCTTTCCTCACCAACTTTCTCTATGATACTGAAGCAAATATGAAGATCGAGATAGAATCTATCTTGAGATATATGGTAGAGGAAGAAGAAGAAGATGGATATGGAGAGCTGAGCAGAGTAGCGGAAGCCGATATTAGTGATCCGACTTCAGCATCGGTCGACACTAATAATTCAACGTCGATCGACGTTAAGACCTCAACATCGATTGTCGCCACTTGTGAGAAGACAGAGGAAATTGAAGTTCTTATACTTAAGGCTGATGAGAATGGGATCTTATGAGACGAATAAGGTCGTGATCCCTGATGTCATTGTTGTTGCTGAGATAAATGACTTCCAGATGAGCCGTGAATGGTATGATTGGGCAGCTCGTAACTCTTTTCAGGGTTTGCCTAAAGAAGATCCGAAGGAACACATCGAAGAACTTCTAGATCTAGTCTCAAGGAGCGAGCAGAATGAAGTGTCTGAATACCACATGCTCTGCAAGATCTTCCCCTATTCTATCTCTGGGAATGCATTTAGCTGGTTTAGTCAACTGGAACCACGATCTCTGACTCGCTGGGATGATACTGAAAGAGCATTCCTTTATGAATTTCTCGATGAAGCTGCAGCAGCTCGAGAGAAAGAGATCAACGATAAATGGGAAAAAGATCCTTGAAATTTGGAAAATTAAGAAAGAAGACGAGATTCCACGACAGCTTATCGAGTAAGTTGCAATGGGTATTAAGTTTCGTTGATCTGAGCCAAGCAGAGCATAAGAAGTTGATATTATCGATCCGACCTCGGCGTCGATCGACACTAAGATCTCAACGTCGATCGACCCTAAGACCTCAACATCGATTGAAACTAACGCCGATTATCGATCAACACCACTCGACATCCATGAAAGATCTAGTTATCTTCAGATCATTGCAGACTCGACACTAGAGAGCACCAATATATCAAGTTGTTATCATGCTGCAGATGTAGACAGAGAAATCACCATGGGAGATCTTTTGGAGGTAAATGATAGAGGATAGAGAACAAATTGGGTATTTGGATTTGAGTAGGAAAGTCAATGTGGAAGACTTTTAGAGCTGGAGGAAAAGATTGAAGATATGGATCATGACTTGGAGATGAAGCTTGATGGTGATCAGCACACTTAGGGAAAAAATCTACAGACTTCACCATAGGCTAACATCGATCGGAACCCACCGGATGATATCGATCGACACCACCCATCCAACATTGATCGACACTCTTTGTTGGACGAACAGCCAGGTTACATGATTGAACCAGGACCAGTTGAGGAGAGAATGCACGTGTCCAAGACCTCACATCTTGCTGTCCCTAAACATCAGATACCACCTATCTACATAGAAAAAGCTGATGGCTTTCACAAAGAGTGAAGAGGATACATGATCATGTGAAGATTGTGGTTCCATGCGCTGTTTTTGAAGTTGATTCTCTTATTCCACCAGATGGAAGTGGGCATATGGATCCCTACGTTGAGGTATTTGATAATCCTCTTTATGCAATAGTTTATCTGAGAGTATTGAAGTATGAATGTGAAGTTGACCAAGGATCATCGGTCGCAGCATCAATTGACACCATCATTGGTGAATTGATCGACTCGATCGACGCCACTATTGGAGCATCAATCGATATCAACACTAGAGCGTCGATCGACACTCATCACAGATCATAGCATAATAAGTTTGAAGCATCTCATAATCTCTTCGATGGAGGCACCACGAGATCAGGCAAGTCCGGAGAAAGGAGCAGTAAGAAGAAGGAGAAGACGAAGAGTAACTGGAAGAAGAGGAAAAGAACCAAGGGTGGTTCTGAATTGCCATCGATTCCCACTTCTCAGATGGTATTAGGAAATACAGAGTGCGCAGCAGATGCTTCTCGCAGCCATTTGCAAAGCTTCGAGCACTCCTTATTGCTGAGATGATAGACAAATGAGAAAAGTTAATGGAGGCTTTCACAAAAAGGGTGATGAACCTGAAGATATCGGATATTGGGAATTGTTTTGGAGCAAGTCTCCAATAATACCAGAACTGAGTTAGAACTCCAAAAGGTCAACCTAAAGACTATAACCAAGCTCTTAGTGGGAGATAACCCGATGTTTAGTAAGTTTTCAATTTTATTTCACTTTCATTTATTACTGATTTTTTTTTTCGTTTTTGCTTTATTTCAGCTAAAAAAGATTTGAGGAAGATAGTTGGCACAGAGCATCGACCGACACTTGATCACTGTCGATCGACAGATCAAACTGAGAATCGATCGATCGCCACTTAACTATGTCGATCGACGGTCAGCATCAGCAAACAAGTATATCGTTTTCCTTGTTAAAATTTGGTCATTATGATTTATTTTCTTCACCAATCTCAGACTGTGTAACACTGGTGATAATTTTTTTTAAGTCTAGGGGAGGTATTACTGATATTGTGTTCTATTTTGAGTAATATTTTCTATAATTATAAAAAAAGAACGGGGTAGAAACTTCCAGGTGTACCATCGATCGACACTAAAGAATAAACATCCATCGACCATGGATCATGACCATCGGTCGACAGCATCTATCCGCCATCGATCGACACTCTTTTACAGAGTCTGGTATCGAGTTTCTCTCTTAAGCTGTTTACTTATGATTTGGTTTTTCCTAACCAATCCGGGACAAATTACACTAGGGAAAGTGTAATTTAATTTTGGGGGAGGTTCGATGATGCTATTTGATTTGTAGAAGAATAGATATAGAATAGAAATCAAATAAAGAACCAAAGGAGTTCCAGGAGGACTCTGAAGGAGTTCCTCCCTTCTCTCCTAACACTAGAACAGTGAATAAAAGAAAGCTTTCTTAGCATCGCTGTCAACAATGGTTTAGAAAACATATAAATAGGGTTTTAGGTCGTCCATGGGTATTTTGGTAATTTGTGGTACCTTATGGGCTAAAGTCGGCCATAAAACAATTCAGGCCTGTCTTCTGGGATCAGCGTCGATCGACACCAAGGCTGTGCCGTCGATCAACACTCATTCATCTCTTGAGAACTTCCTCTCGCGAGGCATACATACCACTCTCCAGTAAACCGGGAATAACTTTGGCTATTGGATCCTGATTGAACTCAAACCGGTGGAATTGGAAATATAACTAAAATATCTATCATCTGTCAAAATATCAGCTCAATCTCACTGTAAAAAAGTCTCCATCCATAGCTAAACATCTGACGCATCTGCGCAGTTATGCATCTCTAAAAGCTCCAGAATCACCAACGTTCTTGAGAACGTACCTGAACCTGAAAATACTCTAAAACATACTCCAAACACATATAATAGACTCAAAATAGGGCTGATATCATGACACAATACATACCCTATCACAACTACAACAGTAATTACTCCCATCGCCAACGCTTATGCAAACGCCGCAGTGCTTGAAAAATTGAAAACCTAGTCACATGGGGAGCACCAAAACAAGCTTGCAATTTCTCTCACTAAATAGAAAGGGAAACGATAAAATCTATCAAACCCCGTAAAGTTTGTCTCATTACCGAGATGGAAAAATCTCTGCGCATAAGGGTTCGAGCAAAAGACGTTTTTCAAAAAAAAATCGGAAAAAACAAAACTTGCTCTCCCAGAAATTTCGGAAGAACCCTAGATTAATCACGGAGAAAGGAAGCACAACAAGCAGTCCAAATCGCCCATTAAGCGCGTTGGACTTAACATGCAGTCCAACTCGCCCATTCGGCAAGTTGGACCGAGCAAGCTGTCCAACTCGCCCGTTCGGTGAGTTAGACCAAGAAAGCAGTCCAACTCGCCCGTTCGGCAAGTTGGACCGAGCAAGCAGTCCAACTCGCTCGTTTAGCAAGTGGATTATAGAGGATAAAATCTAAGGGTATTAATTATTGAACTCGATATCTAATGTAAAAGACGACCAACTCTCGCTCCGAGTCTAATCTATTGACTAATTCCGATGTATCAGCTCTCGCTTGTTGACACAGAATGACCGTCGATCGATGGCAATGATCATGCATCGATCGATGGTCTCTTGTGTCAAGATTTATGACCTAATTTGATAAGTTCACTAAATTAACTAAATCAACTCTCGTTTGTTTCTAGCAACCTAGCTCAACATGATTATTTATGGTAGTAGACCATTCTCTCGTTTGCGTCTAACTATTCTATGATTAGGGTTTTAGTTAGCTACTCTAGAACACAAGCAATAATCACAATTCTATTGATAGATCTAATAAACTCTAAACCTAACAAGATATCTACCTAGACATGATCTTTGTCACATAAATCATAGATGAATAGAATGTATATAATATAAACCCAAAGGAATTCCAGTAGGACTCTAAAGGAGTTTCTCCCTTCTCTCCTAACCCTATAACAATGAATAAAAGAAAACTTGTTTAGCGTAGCTGTCAACAATGGCTTAGAAAACAGATAAATAGGATATTAGGTCGTCCATGGGTATTTTGGTAATTTTTATGGCTTCTGGGTTTAAGTCGGCCATAAAAAAAAGTCGGGCCTGTATTCTGGGATCACCGTCGATCGACACTCATTCGTCTTCTCGACAGCTTCCTCTCGTGGGGCATACAGACCACTCTGCAGTAAAACGGGGATAACTTTGGCTGTAGAATCCTGATTGACCTCAAACCGATGGCATTGGAAAGATAACTCAAGATCTATATTTTTTTCAAAAGATATGATCAATATGACCGTGGGAAAGACTCCATTAATAGCTACAAATCTGGCGCATCTGTGCAGTTCTGCATCTCTAAAGCTCCAGAATCAACAAAGTTCTCCAGAACGTACCTGAACCTGACTCTAGAACATACTCTAAACATATAATAGACTCTAAATAGGGCTGATATCATGGCACAATAGTGGTAAATATCAGGCTCTATAAACTCCTCCAAACCTAATCTTTGCTTGTCCTCAAGCAAACAAAGCATGTGAAAGAGGTTTTAAAAAGCGGAGACTCACATAATGTTTAAGTATAACTATCATCCTATTTTTTTGCAACCACATCCTATCAGGTCAATCATAGAAAAACTTTATATACCCTATCCTAGTATAGCAACCAAATCAATTCTACCAACAACTCAACAAATACTAGTCTGACTCACCCCTCTTCTGATTTCATTTCAGCTGAATCGCACCGTGGGAAGGTCTCCATCCATAGCTAAACATCTAATAAATCTGTGCAGTTCTTCATCTCTAGAAGCTCAAGATTCACCGAAGTTGTACAGAACGTACCTGAACCTGAAAACATAGTACAAACACATATAATAGACGCTAAATAGGGCTAATATCATGACATAATAGTGGTAAATATCATGCCCTATCAACTCCCCCCCAGACTTAACCTTTTGTTTGTCCTCAAGCAAACAAAGCCTGTGGAAGAGGTTTTGAAAAGCGGAGACTCACATAATGTCTAAGTATAACTATCACCCTACTTTGTTGCAACCACATCCTATCAATTCAATCACAGAGAAACATTATATACCCTATCCTATTACAGCAACCAAATCCATTCTACCAACAACTCAACAAATACTAGTCTGACTCACCCCTCTCACTACAAGAAAACTAAGCTTTTACTAGGAAACTTTACTAGGAAAATATTTCCTCGTAAACTTACTACGATTTTACTTCGGTTTTACGAGGAAACATTTTTTCCTCGTAAAGTGCTCGTAAACCTACGAGAAAAAGGTTTCCTCGTAAAATCGAAGTAACCTTACGTGGCTTTTACGAGGAAAACTTCATTTTCCTCGTAAACTCATAGTAACACTTATCCTCGTAAAAGCCTAGTAACAGTTTACTACGAAATTAGGAGGAAATGTATTGTTACTACGAAATTAAGAGGAAATGGATAGAAAATATTGAATTTAAATGTTTTGTACTTACATTTCCTAGCAATTTCCTAGTAAATTCTCAGATTCAAAATTTCCTATAAATACCACCATATGTGATTCATTTGAAACACACCAAAAAAAATCAGCTATAAGCTTAATCAAACACAAAACAAATGTCCGGTCCGGGAAATATTTTCGAGTTGCGGAAGTGGATGTATTCACACAGAGATAATAACGGAAGGGTGACGAAAGAATTTCTCGAAGGGTTGGAGACGTTTATGCATCAAGCAAATTCGACACCACTCACGCAGGAAAGTGGTAAGATGTTCTGTCCTTGTCGGAAATGTTGCAATACCAAATTAGGCCCTCGTGAAAATGTTTGGAAGCATTTAATAAATAGAGGTTTCATGCCATATTATTATATTTGGTATCAACATGGAGAAGATGCTAGTTGTAGGAATGAAGGTAGCAGTAGTAATAGCAATTTTCAGATTGAACCGGTTGAGCATTTGCGTAATGAAGGTAGCAGTAGTAATAGTTATCATCACCAAGAGGAACAAATGGTAGATTGTGATAGGGTTCATGATATGGTAGGTGATGCCTTTGTAACTCATGATGATGATGAAGTTGAAGAACCTAACTTAGATGCAAAAAAGTTTTATGAAATGTTAGATGCTGCGAATGAGCCAATTTACAGTGGTTGTAGAGAAGGTCTGTCTAAATTGTCGTTGGCTGCTAGAATGATGAGTATTAAAACCGATCACAATCTACCTGAAAATTGTATGGATGCATGGGCAGACTTGTTTAAAGAGTATTTGCCAGAAGACAATGTGTCTGCTGAATCTTATTATCAGATTCAGAAATTGGTATATAGTCTTGGGTTGCCCTCGGAGATGATAGACGTTTGCATCGACAACTGCATGATTTACTGGGGAGATGATGAGAAGTTAGAAGAATGTCGATTTTGTAAGAAGCCACGATTCAAACCGCAAGGTCGAGGGCGAAATAGGGTACCGTACCAAAGGATGTGGTACCTACCAATCACAGACAGATTGAAAAGATTGTACCAATCTGAGGAGACAGCTGGAGGGATGAGATGGCACGCCGAGCATACTCAGACGGATGGAGAGATGACTCATCCATCAGATGCAAGAGCATGGAAACATTTTAACAATGTACATCCACATTTCGCTAGCAATAGCCGGAATGTGTATCTTGGATTATGCACTGATGGATTTAGTCCATTTGGAATGTCTGGGAGACAATATTCATTGTGGCCGGTCTTTCTTACACCGTATAACTTGCCACCGGAGATGTGCATGCGACGAGAGTTTCTATTCATGACCATATTAATACCTGGTCCAAAACATCCAAAAAGATCTCTCGACGTTTTTCTACAACCACTGATAAAAGAGTTGAAAGATTTGTGGTCAACTGGGGTGAGGACATATGATTGTTCAACGAAAACAAACTTTACGATGCGAGCGATGCTTTTGTGGACCATAAGTGACTTTCCTGCATATGGTATGTTGTCTGGGTGGACTACACATGGGAGATTAGCTTGTCCATATTGTAATGGAATGACAGATGCATTTCAGTTGAAGCATGGTAGGAAGACTAGTTGGTTCGATTGTCACCGTCGATTTCTTCCGGTTCACCACCCATACCGAAGAAACAAGAAATTGTTCAGGCACAAAAGGGTTGTCAGGGACACTCCTCCTCCATATTTAACTGGAGAACAAATCGAAGCGCAAATCGATTACTACGGTGCTTTAGAAACAGCTCCTCGTGGTGGGAATTGGCATGTTCCCAGTAATATGCCTGATTATTATGGTGTTCAGCACAATTGGCACAAAAAGAGTATATTTTGGGAATTGCCATATTGGAAAGATCTTCTTGTGCGCCACAACCTCGATGTGATGCATATAGAGAAGAACTTTTTTGAGAACATCATGAACACTATATTGAATGTTCCAGGGAAGACGAAAGACAACGTAAAATCAAGGTTGGACTTACCCGATATCTGCTCAAGGAGTGAGCTACATATAAAAAGCAATGGGCAAGTTCCAGTTCCAATTTTCAGACTGTCATCAGAAAAAAAGTCTGCGTTGTTCAACTGGGTGGCTTCAGAAGTGAAGTTCCCCGATGGGTATGTTTCAAATCTCTCAAGATGTGTTGAGAAAGGGCAAAAGTTCTCCGGGATGAAGAGCCATGATTGTCATGTCTTTATGCAGCGACTACTTCCCTTTGCGTTTGCGGAGCTACTACCGGCAAAAGTACATGAAGCACTTTCAGGTAATTAATTAATTAATATAATACGATGACATGATTAACTTATTTCTATATATATATATATACACTAATATGGATAATTTTTGTTTTCGTATATATAAGGAATTGGAGCATTTTTTAGGGATCTGAGCACCCGCACTCTTAAAGTGGAAGTTGTCCAACAACTTCATGAAAACATCCCCGTCTTAATCTGCAACTTGGAGAAAATATTCCCGCCAACTTTTTTCGACGTCATGGAACACCTAGTTGTCCACCTCCCGTATGAAGCATTACTTCGTGGACCCGTGCATTATGGATGGATGTATCAGTATGAAAGGGCCATGAAAACTTTGAAAGGAAAAGCCAAAAACCTAGCAAGAGTTGAAGGTTCTATTGTGGCGGGAAGTTTGACGGAAGAAACATCACATTTCACTTCGTACTACTTTGCACCGAAAGTACGTACAAGGAAACGAGCTCCAAGAAGATATGATGATGGTGGTGTCGTGCCGACATATATGGAAGACGATGTTCCAGACATCTTTTGTCAAATTGGGCGATTGAGTGGGAAATTGAAAGAGGTTTGGTGGTCGAGTGATGAAGACGTCCATAGTGCACACCTTTATATTCTTCTTAATTGCGAGCATCCATTGATCGCTTATTTTGAAAGGTAAATATATAAACATATACACACTTAATTATATATATATATATATATATATCAATATTAAATATAATACATAACATATATATATGATTTTACAGTCAATTTGAGACTCAAGTCGAGGAAGCAATACCTGGTATATCGACAACTGAGTTAGACAAAAGGAAAGATCAACACTTTATCAAGTGGTTGAGGAAACAGGTATTTATTTATTACTTAAATTAATTGTATGCATACATTAGCAAAGTAAGTTTAATGTCTAATTATTTAACTTTTTTGTTGCAGGTTGATTATGACGATCCTGAGTATCCCGCATGGTTTCGCGAATTACTTCAAGGTCCAGTTGCAAAGGTCACTACATCGTCGATGTATTTCACCCGAGGCTATACTTTTCATACCTATGACTATGGTAGACACCGGGCGACAAGTAATTATGGAATATGTGTGAAAGGCGAAACAGATTTCTACGGGATCTTGCAGGAGATTTATGAAGTTCAATTCCCGGGTATGGGTTTGAAATGCGTTATCTTCAAGTGTGAGTGGTACGACCCCGTCGTAAACAGAGGTGTTCGGATTAACAAGAACGGTGTAGTTGATGTCAACGGTGGACGAAGGTAAATTTTTTTTTTTAATATCCAGGTTTTCAGTATTAATTAAATTTTTCATAATGATCTTTATTTACGTAGGTACAACAAGTTCGAGCCTTTCATATTAGCTTCCCAAGCAGATCAAGTTTGCTTCATTCCATACCCTCGGATTACTACCTCGGGAATAAACTGGTTAGCTGTTATCAAAGTTACACCTCGAGGACGAATAATCGCTGGAGATGAACCACCATTACAAGAAGAAAACACCAATGAGATCGAGGTAGCTGAAGCAGAAATTGATGAGTTCTTACTCATTGATCCGCATAATCGTGAATACGAAGATGTTCCTGATCACTTAACGGACGAAGGTGTAGACGACGAGTTTTTAGAAAATGATGATGTTTCAACAGATGACGACAATGTATCCGAATGAATTATGTATGTTTATAAGTTTTTTTAATCACAAAAATGAATTTCGATTATATATGTTTTAAGTTTGTTTAATCACAAAATAAATTTGCATTTGGGGTTTAGGGTTTATGTGTAGAAGAGGTTAGGAGTTTGGTGGTAGAAGAGGTTATAAGTTAAGGAAGTTGTGGTTTGGGGTTTGGGGTTTGGAGTTTAGGGATTTATAAACCCTTTCCTCGTAAAACCCTAGTAAAAGAAAACACGGGCATATCTATTTCCTCGTAAAGCCCTAGTAATGTTTACTAGGGCTTTACGAGGAAAAGTACACGGGCATAGCAAGTTCCTCGTAAGGGCATTTCCTCGTAAAGCCCTAGTAAAAGGCTTACGAGGACCTTACGAGGAAATAGAAACACGGGCCTATCTATTTCCTCGTAAGGCCCTAGTAGAATTACTAGGACTTTACGAGGAAACCAAATTCCTTATATATACTCGAGCAATCCAGTTTCTCATTTTCTAGTAACCTTCTCTCTAAATCCTCTAAAGGTACTCTCTAATTCGTAGTTAGGTGATTAGATTAGGGAATTTAGATTAGGTGGTTAGTTTAGGGAATTTAGATTAGGTGGTTAGTTTAGGGAATTTAGATTATGTTCGTTTAGTTTTTATTTAGTGTTTTTTTAAATTATACGGTGAATTAATGTTTCGATTTTTTTTTTAAATATAGATGCCTAGACAGAGCAAGCTTGCTAAGGCTGCCGGTAGGAGGACGTCGTCTCTCGAGGGGAGTCACTACGGAGACATGTTTGGGCGTCAGGATGCTCCGGGTTCATCTTCGTCAGCTCCCGGTTCATCTTCGATTCCCGAGACTCAGGGAGCTTCTACGGCGTCCCGGGAACCACATCCTCCTCATCCTCCTCCTCCACCGGTCGGGGTTCATCCCGATTTGGATGTGCCGCCGAACGCACCCTTTGCGGTGTACACGGTGGAGGATATTTTGGCCCTTCCAGGCAGAGAAGGACTCGCAGAGCTAGACCCTATCCGACGGGACGGCCGAAACGTATTCTGGTATGTTTTAATTTTAAAAAAGTTTTTTTAATTTATTTTTTAATTAACAAAATATTTAGAAATTAATCTAATTAATGATTTATTTTGTGTCTTCCCAGGTTTGGTGTTGACAATTGTGTCGGATCTAGCGTCTCGGACTGCATTAAGGGATACTTTCCCGATCCAGCTCCAAACTGGAAGATGACGGCGAGCCACACAAAAAAGACGTGGTTCAAATCATTCGCTGTAAGTTTAAATAGTTAATTTATTTTTAATTATTTAAAATTATTAATATTATTGAACTAATCCGTTTTTTATTTTACCTTGTTACAGCAAAAGTATCGTTGGTCTATTGGGATTCACCAGCGGGTGAAGAAGGAGTTTGAGGCCAAGGCAAGAGCACGATTGCTCGACATGGTCTACAACTGGAAGGGCGACTACCAGGTATAAATTTATAAATTATAATATATATATATAGTTTTAAAAATATTATATACTTTAATTAATTCTATTTTTTTTAAATCAGGTGGATGGTTACGAGGCCGGGAAACCCGATTGCCTCACAACCACGGTGTGGGATGGCCTCATCAGCTTTTGGGGGTTGCCGGACTCGGTCAGAACCTCCAACACAAACTCCGAGAACCGCATGACCAAAGACGAGCATGGCAACACCAAGGTTCTTCACACCACTGGTCGAAAACCTCACGCGGGAATTCGTCTAGACATGGTAAAATGATTTTTAATAACTATTTATATTTTATTTAAATATTCCAAATTAATATTTAATTTTATAATTAATTTCAGGCTAAGGAGACAGGAGTTCTTCCGTCTCTGAAAGACCTATACGAGAGGACCCACCGGAACAAGGCTGGGCGGTTTGTAGATCCTGCTTCCGAGCGGATCTACAACGAGGTTGTTGCCCGAGTTGACGAACGCCAGACCCAGTTGACTCAGCAGGCTGGGACTCCAGTCATATTATCCACTGTTGAAGTGGATAAGATTTACGAGGAGGTAAATAATTTTGTTTTACTATTAATTTAAATATTTTTTAAAATTTTTCTTAATGTTATTCATATTTTTTATTACAGGTCGCCCCTAAGAAAAAGGGGCGTGTCATCGGGATTGGCTCGGTTAACGATGTCCCTGCAGCGACATCGTCTTATCATCAGCAGCAGCACGATGTCAATGCTCAGCTGCGCTCGGAGTTGGCTTCGCTCACCCAGCATGTCACTTCTCTCACCAATGTCATCGACATTATGGCGGTTGGAAACCCGCATTTGGAGGAGATGTTGCGTCAGAGACGGGAAGGCGGAGAGATTCCACCATCACAGTCACAGCCGGCCACCAACTACGGACAAGATTTCCCGAGCCAGGACGACTTCGTTCAGCAATTTCACGACCACCATCCGTAGTTTTTTTTTATTTTAATTGTATATTATGAAATTTAAAACTTTTTGTATATTATTCAGTTATTTATAAAATATTTTGTTTTTTAGTTTTTATTTATAATTTTTTTTATTTTTATTTTTAAAAAATAAAATAATTATATTTATAATTAATTTTTTTTAATAGGGAAAAAACCATTTCGAAGCAAATTCCTCGTAAGGATTCCAAGTAAACTCCTCGTAAACTTTCCTAGTAAGTTCCTCGTAAAGTTTTACTACGATCTTACTAGGAAAACCTTACTACGATGTTACGAGGAACTTCTGCGAGGAGCTTACGAGGAAACCTTACCCATGACTTTACGAGGAAATGTTTCCTCGTAAATTAGCTACGACTTTACGAGGAAAAAGGCTTTACGATGAACGTTTTACGAGAAAACGAGTTTCCTCGTAATTTCCTAGTAAATGGCCATTTACTAGGAAATTACGAGGAAACTCGTCCTAGTAATAGCCGAGTTTTCTTGTAGTGTCTACTGATTTCATTTCTTTGCATAAAACAAATGTGTATGCTTTACCTTGGGAGTATCAATCAAAGGAAAAATGGACTCTTACCCATGCAAGTGTTTGAGTACACATGTAGTCTTCTCTGATCCCTTTCCCCTCTCTCTTCTCACTTTTCTCAGTCAATATCTCTCTTCTTTTGAGGGTATCATTTTATTTTTTAAATTGACTGAGATATTTGGACATGATTCCATGAATCAAACCCTGATGGTTTTTGCCACCAGATCATGTTCAGTTCCTTTTGACCTTTATCTCTTTCTAGATTCATATGAATAAAGCCTTAATGGTTATAGCCACCAAAACCTGTTTGATTCCTTTTTTAATCTGAAGGGTAGAGAGAGGGTAATCAGAAGAACACAAACTTTTACCTTGCAGAAGGAATCCGATCCGATGTATACCATGCGCCAAAGCAAGCAAAAAAATGTTCGGATTAGTGTTGGAAGTCAGTTTCGGTTCATTCAAATTTCTAAGCAAGTGTGATATAGCGGCATGATGATCCACTTTTGTATCTCTAGTAATCTCTGTAAACAACCTTCTAAGAATGGTGCTAAAATGTGGTTAGTCAATAATAAAATCTTGATCATAGTCCCCTTCTTGACTCAATTAATTTTTTTTAAAAACTTATAGATATATAGTAAATAAGACTCAAAACAAATCAAATAGCATCAGCGAACCTCCCCCAAAATTACATTACATTGTCCCAGTGTAATCCGTCCTTGATTGGTTAGGAAAAAACAAATCATAAGTAAATAGCTTAAGAGAGAAACTCGATACCAAACTCTGTAAAAGACTGTCGATCGATGGCACATGGATGGTATCGACCGATAGTCATGATCCATGGTCGATCAATATTTATTCTTTAGTGTCGATCGATGGTCTACCTGGAAGTCTCTACTCTGTTCTTTTTTAAAAAATTATAGACAATAAAACTCAAAATAGAGCACATATCAGTAATACTTCCCCTAGACTTAAAAAATACTATCACCAGTGTTATACAGTCTGAGATTGGTGAAGAAAATAAATCATAAGGACAAAATTTAACAAAGAAAAACGATATACCTGCTTGCTGATGGTGACCGTCGGTCGACACAGTTAAGTGGCGATCGATCGATACTATGCTTAATCCGTCGATCGACAGTGATCAAGTGTCGGTCGATGCTCTATGCAGACTATCTTCCTCGTTTTTTTTATGAATGGAAAATAAAATTTAAAACTTACTAAACAGTGGGTTGTGACACTTGGTGTTTTTATGTTCTAACATGGTATAAATATCTTAAACAAATAACTATCAAATTAACCCTTATTCCTAGCACAAAAAACAATACTCTTGCCAAGAGAGATCAGATGTAGTACTTAGGGATAAAATCCAAAGAGAACAATGGCACACAATTGATTTCTTATTTCTAATGACTAAGCTAGGTAATTATATATATTGGTAACAAGTAATCAAGTCAAGGAAATATTCTTTATTAGAAGGTATAGATGCAATATGAAAATATGCTAATAATGTATATATGATGATAACGAGATGCAAATGTAAATATGCTAGATCTAGGGTTTCATGCTTAATGAGTTATAGGGAATGGGAGGCAAGAATATGTAAATGTTCTAGAACTCAAATATTAACTATTCATACCCTTTTAACCCCAACTCTCTTATGCGAGAAAACTGAAAGACCATCAATCGAAGGCTAAGGTCTGGTGTCGATCGACGGAGAAATCAGAAGGAAGTGTGAACGAGATTTGATATGTTCACCAAGCTAATTAGACCAGCTGTCGCATGCATCTAACAACCTAGCTCAATGGAGTTTATTCTGGCACAGAACCTACTCTCGTAGTCGTCCATGTTCTACTTTCGAGATCTTAGTTAGATACTCTAGAATGCAAGCATTAAGCACAATCAATTGATGGATATTAACTTAACCTAGCAATCCTACTTTTGGGCTAATCCATGATTGCTATCATTCAACCCTAAATCTAGTTGATAACTACTCAGACATAATTAAAGTAAGAATAATAATCTGAATATAATGTATAGATAAAATATTGGGGTTCCAATACAAATCTCCCTTAGGAGTTATTAATCTTCTCCCTAAATAAATCCTAAAACTATGGTGTGCTGGTGCACACACACACTTTTCCACAAACCTAAGCACCCAACACCCTCTTGCACTTTCTTGTGCACTACATAAAGTATAAATATAAAATCCTAAAGTCTAGGTCAAAACTCGTCTAGGGGTAATCTTGTAATATTTTGTCTTGTCTCTAACTTGGGCTTGAAAATCGTCGGTCTGCGAATTGGACATTGATCGATGGCAGATGTGCAACATCGATCGATGGCAACATTGTGTCGTCGATCAATGGTAGTCTTCTACTTTGACTCTCACAACGATCAGATACAGATTATTCTCCTCTAAATGCTCCAAAAGCTCTAAGTATCTTCAAATATCTCCAAAACGTACATGGACCTGTAAAGATCTTAAAACATAGCCTAGACACACATAACATACCCTAAATAGAGCCTATAACATGGTCTATAACTGGTAATAAATAGGCTATATCACCCCCCCCCCCCCCCGGAATTAACCTTTTGCTTGTTCTCAAGCAAACAAGCCTGTGAAAGAGGTTTTGAAAAGCGAAGACTCACATAATGTCTAAGTATAACTATCACCTTACTTTATTGCAACCACATCTTATCAAGTTAATCACAAAGAAACTTTATATACCCTATCCTAGTATAGCAACCAAATCCATTCTACTAACAACTTAGCAAATACTAGTCTGACTCGCCCCTCAACTGATTTCATTTCTTTGCATAAAATAAAAGTGCAGGCTTTACCTTGGGAGTATCGATCAAAGGATATATGGATTTTTACCTCTGCAAGTATCTGAACACACATGTAGCCTTCTCTGATTCCTTTCCTCTCTCTCTTCTCACTTCTTCTCAGTCAATGTCTCCCTTGTTTTGAGGGTATCATTTTATTTTGTTGACTAAGATATTTGGATAGGCTTCCATGAATCAAGCCCTAATGATTTTTGCCACCAGATCCTGTTCACTTCTTTTTAACCTTTATCTCTTTCTAGGATCGTATGAATCAAGCTTTAATGGTTGTAGCCACCAAATCATGTTCGACTCCTTTTTTAATCTGAAGGGGAGAGAGAGGGGAATCAGAAGCACACAGACTTTTACCTTCCAGACTTGCAGAAGGAATCTGATCCAGTGTATACCAAATCCCAAAGCAAACAAATAATGTCATGATTAGTGTTGGAAATCAGCTTTGGTTTCTTCAAACTTTATAAGCAAGTGTGATATAGTGGCATGATGATCCACTCTGGTATCTCTAGTAATCTTTGCAAACAATCTTTTAAGAATGGTGCTTATAGCATGGTTAGTCAATAATAAATCTTGACCATAGTCCTCTTCTAGACTCAATAAAACTTTTTGAAAGACATATATATATATATATATATATATATAAAATCAAAAACAATTAAATAGCATTAGCGAACCTCCCCCATACTTAAATTACACTTTCCCCACTGTAATCCGCTCAGTATAAAACTCGATACATCGCTCTGTAAGAGAGCATCGATCGATGGTCATTAAATGGTGTCGATCGATGATGAACCTGTAAGTTTCTACTTCTTATAAAACTCAAAATAAAACACAATATCAGTAATACCTCCCCCAGACTTAAACAACAATATCACCAGTGTTATACAGTCTAAGATTAGTGAAAAAATAAATCATAAGGACCAGATTTAACAAGGAAAAACGATATACCTGCTTGCTGATGGTAACCGTCGATCTACACATGTAGTGGCTATCGATCGATGCTATGGTTACTCCGTCGATCGACAGTGAGCAAGTCTCGATCGATGCTCTATGCAGACTCTCTTCCTCGGTTTTTTTTTTTTAAATCTGAAAACTTGCAATAATAAAATAGAATTCGAAATTAGACTAATATAATCAAAAACTAATTAAAATTTACTAAACAGTGGTTGCCTGATAGGATGCTACATGATGATAATAATGGAGTGGGAGCTGAGACCGAGAAAGCAAGTGATGTGGCAGTAAGAAAGTCAACAAGACAGAAGTTTGAAACAAAGAGATACATGGAATAGAAGAGGTGACGTGTCTCTATCAGTTATTTACTTGTTCAATAAGGAGACTTAGTCCATAGGAGACTAGTTATACATTTCCATTACGTTCCCCTTTTGTAAGGAGTTGTTAACTCCACTTTCCCCATTCTCGTTTGTAAGGAGTCCATGACTCCCTTTTCTTCTGTTGTTTCCTATTTAAATCAATGAAAAGCACAAAAATAGGTAGACTTATCTACCAACAAATCTCTTGAGTACTTATGATATCACATTCTCTTTGGCTTTGAAGAGGGGCCTTGGTAACTTGGTATCAAAGCCGTTCTTTTATCTTCTTGACGGTATTCAGTACGAATCAACGATCACCAGGAGCAAAAAAAAGTTTTCCCCTTTCTTTAACCCCTGATCAACATCATTCCACCCAGAAAAAAAAAACAGTTACGACGATGACTCACAAAGAAAGACTCGATGGCCTTGAAGCGGGTCTTGAGATGGTACAAGACGAGCTTCAGCAGCTGACCGTTGTACTCAACGATCGGATCCGTGCAATGGAACGATCACTGGAAGCATACCTCGGACGAATGCATGAGATGATAATCAACTCCCGTGACAGCAGCTCCAGCGTACCAAGACAGAGCCGAGAAAAAGGACCACAACAAACCGACCCTCACCCTGACGAGACAGTGAATCCCTTTGCCTCACCACGAACCAACACCCCTCACATTAAGCTGGAGTTCCCCAAATTCAGTGGTGGAGACCCTACCGAATGGATGAGCAAAGATAAAAAATACTTTGCATATCACGAGATGGAAAGAGAGAAGAGAGTGAGCTTCACTTCTTACCACTTATCGACGGAGGCAAAGGAATGGTGGCAGGCAATTTCAAAGGCTCTTGGTTTAATCCCACAACAAACGACAGGGGAGACTTTCGAAACAGAGTTATGGACTCGGTTTGGTCCTATGGACGGTGAAGACTTCGACGAGGCACTCTCACACATACGTCAAAAAGGACCATTGATTAAGTATCAGCGCGAGTTCGAACGCTTATAGAACAAGGTCGAAGGATGGTCCGAGAAAGCTTTGGTTGGTGCCTTCATGGGTGGGCTCAACACCAACATCTCCAATGCAATTCACATATTCAAACCTAAGACCTTAACAAAGATAATTAATCTGGCCATACTTCGCAATGATCAGATACAAAAGGATAAACGCTGGAGCAATCCAAGGACATACACAACAAGTTCATCCAATTCCCACGCCAACATACAGTCGTCACCTGCTCCTGCTCATTCCTGCTCCCAACAACTAGAGCCGCAAAAATTAACATGGGAAGAGATGAAAAAGAAGTGCAGCTTGGGATTGTGCTTCAGCTGTGATGATAAATTCTTTCCCGGACACAAATGCAAGCAACCACAATTGTTTATAATGGAGAGCGAGCAAGACAATGACGACGAACCGCCGCATACTAACAAACTACAACCAGAGATTTCATTGCATGCCTTAACAGGCTGGGATACTGCATCAACTATTCGTCTTCACGCAAACATCGGCCATCAACGACTTCTCGCACTGGTGGACAGTGGATCGACCCCCAATTTTATAAGTGAGAAAGCTGCGCAGCGACTTCGCCTATTGACAACACCGGCGACACCTTTTTCAGTTCGAGTCGTGAAGGAGACTCCATTACAGTGTAGCAGAAGATGCACCTCGGTGGAGATAAGGATGGGGACCACCAAATTCACGCTGACTTTACACGTTCTTCCCTTGTTGGGCCTGTACATCTTTTTAGTAGTAAAATGGCTTGAATCGTTGGGCCCGGTGACATGTGACTGGAAGGCCCACTCGATGCAATTTTTTTGGGAAGGGATTCCCATACTCTCCAAGGGTTACAAACGACCCAGATTCAATCAACTGGGCCAGCATATATCCGTAAAGAAGCCCAACAAGGACAAATCCTCTACGACCTATGCCTTTCCACCGTCGATACGCCATTAACGCCTATTGCAGAAGAATTCCATGCCCCAATTCACGATTTTGATGATATCTTTCAGACACCATCGGGTCTCCCGCCTCAATGAGCCATTGAGCACCGGATCATACTCAAGGAAGGGACAGACCCGGTGAACGTGCGGCCCTATCGGTATGCTTATTTACAGAAAGAAGAAATTGAGTAGCAAGTACACGACATGCTCAAATCTGGAATCGTACGACCCAGCTCAAGTCCATTTTCTTCTCATGTCCTCTTAGTAAAGAAAAAGGACGGATCTTGGCGCTTTTGTACAAACCCTCAACGCAGCCACAATCAAAGTCAGATTTCCCATTCCGACAGTTGACGATATGATCGACGAGTTACATGGAGCATCATACTTTACTAAACTTGATCTAATAGCAGGATATCATCAGGTCAGGATGCACCCTCGAGACATCGCAAAAACTGCCTTTCAAACACACAACGGCCATTACGAGTACTTGGTCATGCCGTTCGGTTTGTGTAATGCGCCATCCACATTCTAGGCCCTCATGAACTCAATCCTCCGACCATTTATGCGCAAGTCGGTTCTAGTGTTGTTCGCTGATATCCTCATCTACAGCCCCTTCTGGAGTATACATTTGACACATGTTCGGGAAGTGTTCCAGCTACTGCGTGCTCATCACCTCTCGGTTAAGTTCAAGAAATTCGATTTTGGGAAAAAGAGCTGGAATACCTGGGGCATATTGTCACAAGCAGTGGTGTCAAGGTTGATCAATCCAAAGTCAAGGCTATGCTCGACTGGCCAGCACCAACAAACATTACCGAGCTCCGTGGCTTTCTCGGATTGACAGGCTATTACCGGAAATTTGTCAAAGATTATGGTCTTATTGCGAGACCTTTGACAAATCGAGTCCGACGCTGACAGTTCACATGGGATACCAAATCAGAAGAAGCCTTCAAGTCTTTGAAAGAAGCGATGACGACAACTCCTACCTTGACTTTTCCCGATTTCCCCAAGCCTTTTGTCATTCAAACTGACACTTCCGGAGATGGTATATGAGCCATTTTATCTCAAAATGATCAACCTATCACCTTTATGAGCAGATCGTTAGGGGTGTCCAAGAAGAGTTGGTATACTTATGCTCGCGAAATGCCGACTATCATCGTCGCCATTCGTACTTGGCGACCATACATTCTGGGCCAAAAATTCACTATTCAAACCGTTCAAAGGAGCTTGTGCTACCTTCTCGAACAACGAATCCTCACCCCGAACAACAAAAATGGATGGGAAAGCTCGTGGGTTATGATTATGTAATTGTCTACAAACCAGGGAAGGCAAATGCAGCGGCAGACGCTTTATCACGCCTACCAAACAGCCCAGTCCTCAACGCCATATCAGTTCCGTCTGTGAGTCTGTGGGACGAGCTGTGCCAACTCGCCAAGTCAGACCCCTATTTGGTGCGCATTAGTAAGGCAGCAATGGAGAAACCAGGAAAACCTTACACATGGAAAGACGATCTCTTGTCCTACAACAACCGCATAGTGGTACCTCCTACTTCTCCTCTCATTCAACAACTTCTTTATGAGCATCATAATACAGCCATGGGTGGAAATTCTGGGATTTTGCTGACGTTTAAGGGTCTCTCGCGTCAGTTCTACTGGCTGTCAATGCATCGAAGTGTCCTGGAATACGTGTCTCGTTGTGATACTTGTCAACGAGCAAAGAAACAAAAAATGTCACCAGCTGGCCTCCTTCACCCATTGCCAATTCTTGACCGGGTTTGGGAAGATATCTCACTCGATTTTGTCGACGGACTGCAGCGCTCAAATAACCACACATTCCTTTTGGTAATTGTGGATCGGTTGAGTAAGTGAGCTCATCTAATACTTTTAACACATCCTTACACAGCTGCACAAGTTGCTCAGCGATTCACTGACCTGGTGGAGACCCCATTTTTCTCAATCACTTTTGGCAGGAGATGGGGAAGATGTCGGGAACTAAACTACACAGATCGTCGGCATACCACCCACAATCAGACGGCCAAACCAAAGTGGTTAATCGGTGTATTGAAAAGTTCCTTTGTTGCTTCATCCAACATCGGCCCAAGCAATGGAGCAGTTTTCTTCCCTAGGCAGAATACTGGTACAACACAACATTCCATGTCTGTACTGGGATGAGCCCTTTTGAAGCTTTGTATGGCAGGAAGCCCCCACTGATGCCGCGGTATGAGCTTGGTTCCTTGCTAGTGGAAGAAATAGACGCACAGTTGCAGGCACGGGATGAGCTGTTGGGTGAGTTGAAACATCATCTAGAACAGGCTAACAATCGTATGAAGCAAATGGCGGATCGCAAACGCAGAGACGTCAAACATGTATTTTGGACCTTTCTAGATTGAGAAAAGAATTGGGTTGGTGGCGTATAGACTGAAGCTCCCTGAAGGCTCAAGAATTCATCCAGTCTTCCATGTCTCACTACTTAAGAAACGCGTCGGTACAGAGGAACCTGTGTCAGTCGAACTTCCACCACTTCGTTCTAATGGGATTTTTCACTTAGAACCAGCAGAGGTACTCTCTTTACGACAGAAATAATGTGGTTCTATTAAGGTTACAAAGATCTTTATACGTTGGAAAGACATGCCTATGGAGGAGATCACTTGGGACGAACTCAATCAGATCAAGGTTAGCTTTCGTTCGTTTGTTTCAAACCTTGAGGAACAGGTTCTGTTGGAACGCGGGAGAGTTGATAGGATGCTACATGATAACAATGGAGTGGGAGCTGAGACAGAGAAAGCAAGTGATGTGGCAGTAAGAAAGTCAACAAGACAGAAGTTTGCAACAAAGAGATACGTGGAATAGAAGAGGTGACGTGTCTCTATCAGTTATTTACTTGTTTCATAAGGAGACCTAGTCCTTAGGAGACTAGTTCCACATTTCCATTACGTTCCCGTTTTGTAAGGAGTTGTTTACTCCTCTTTCCTCATTCCCGTTTGTAAGGAGTCCATAACTCCATTTGCTTCTGTTTTTTCCTATTTAAATCAATGAAAAGCACAAAATAGGTAGACTTATCTACCAACAAATCTCATGAGTATGTGATATCATAAGTAATCAAGAGATTTGTGATATCATAAGTACTCAAGAGATTTGTTGGTACATAAGTCTACCTATTTTTGTGCTTTTCATTGATTTAAATAGGAAACAACATAAGCAAATGGAGTAATGGACTCCTTACAAACGGGAATGGGTAAAGTGGAGTTAACAACTCCTTACAAAACGGGAACGTAATGGAAATGTGGAACTAGTCTCCTAATGACTAGGTCTCCTTATTGAACAAGTAAATAACTGATAGAGACACGTCACCTCTTCAATTCCACGTATCTCTTTGTTGCAAACTTCTGTCTTGTTGACTTTCTAACTGCCACATCACTTGCTTTCTCTGTCTCAGCTCCCACTCCATTGTTATCATCATGTAGCATCCTATCATTTCCTCTCACTCCGCGCTTTGTTATAGTCTTAAGCTAAATGTTGTGAACTTTCTGACTAGAGAGGAGGTTGATCAACACTTGAAAAACAAGTGTCTACATCTTCTTTGCTTTTCTGAAACCATGTACCAATGAAGTTTCTGACTGCCTCATCTCCTTTGGTTTTCTCGTTCTTTATGATCTCCTTCGTAACCTTTAGTGAATGCATTCTTCTTTGTAGATTCTCAATACTGCACTGGAGCATTCTAAGTCTGGCAGCTGTAGTGTCTGATATCTCCTCCAATTTCTGAGAAATATCTTCCTTCATCAGGCTCTGAGAAAAAACAATTTCATCGAACCTATCTTCTAAGTGGTGTTCTGCTGCGGACTTCTGTCAGTCGAACTCAGTATCGATCGATGGAGAGGTGTTGCCGTCAATCGATGTCACTCTATTCGGTCTACTCTCATGCTGTCTCTGAACAGTATCCATCTCTTGCTTCATCTCATCCATGCGTGTAGTCAAATTGGTGAGGCATTTATCTATTGGATAGTAGACATCATCAAGCCTCTTGTAGAAATCATCCAGTGACATCTCTTGAGATTTGTAGATCTCATGCACAATATCATCAATCTCTGCTCTGTTGTATGTCTCTTGCTTCTTTGTAGACATAGCGATCTTTGCTTCATGTTCTCTGACTCCTGGAATAGTGGTATCGATCAATGCGTTATTATTGTTGTCGATCGATGGTTGAGTTTGATTTGGCTCGTGCTTCTGCTCGTTGTTGATCGATGCTGGTACTTGTGCGTCGACCAATGACTGTTGTTGTTGTCCAAATAAATTTCATGATCGTTCAGCCATAATAAGGGTGTCTGCTACATCTTGCTTAGGTAGAGTTAGAATTCTCCCATAAAGACCTCGTGCACGTCCTTCTATATCTCTGGAAATTCCAAACTCATCGGGTCTGAGATAACCAGCTTCTGTATCTTCTGTTCTAAGTGAATGTTCTGGTTTTCGTTCGATGTCGTTTGATGGCCAAGATAGGCCGATTATCGATGCTGCATTGCCTACTCTCACGTTCATTACCCAGCCAGCTTCTTCCAGTGCCAAGTCGCAAGACTCAATAAGTTCTTCCTCTCTGTAATCTGAATCATATTCTTCGTAAGCTTCATCGTATCCTTGGCATGTCCAATTGGTGTCGATATATGGTTACCATCGATCGATGCTCGATAATCAGACTGGTGCCCAAAAAGGTTTCCAGCTCCATTGGCTATTGCAAGTATATCTGCTACATCTTCCTTCGTGACGTTTAGAATTCTGCCATCCATAGCTCTCGCGTGACCATCTGGATCTCTCATAATACTGAACTCATCTGGTTGTAGATAACAAGCTTCTCTGTAGCGTTCTTCTGCTGAATCACATTCGGTTACTGCTTTGTTCTCAGTATTGATCGATGGCGTATGGTCGCTGTCGATTGTTGTTGATTTCCCCGGTTTATGGGAAACATGAAAAACTCCAGCCTCTTCCATAGCAACCCTTGGTACTCGATCATCTCTTCTTCTTTTTAGTTTTCATCATATTCGAGGTGGTTTGGGTTGTAATTGTAATCAGCATGGTGGGTGTCGATCGGTTCTGGACTATGGGTGTCGATCGATATTGAAGGGTGGGTGTCGATCGATTGTTGATTTACAAGACTGTCGATCGATGATAAGAGTTGGGTGTCAATCAATGCTCCATCTACCGATTCCTCATTGCACTCGTAATCGCAGAAGCATGTGGCCACAAGCTCTGGATCATTAGACAATTCGATCAGGGTAGGTTTATTCTTATAAATTTCATAATAAATATTTGTCTTCATGTCATAGATAGCTCCTACGGTGGCCATGAAAGCTCTTCCAAGTAACAAGGAAGAGTTCCAATAGATCTGGATGTCCATCACATGGAAGTCTATCGGCACTAAGACGTCATGAATTTGCAGTGGGACATCTCTGCATATATCTCCTCAGTCTACTCTAGAGAAATCCACAAAGAAGAAAGAATCACTGGAAGTCTCTACTCTGAGGTTTAACTTCTCTGCTATAGCTCTGGGCATGATGCTCACTGAAGATCCGGTGTCGCACAAGGCATTGGGAAATTCATGGTTTTTGATCAGACATGGCACCACAAACTTCCTAGGATCACTTTTCTTCTTTAGAATGATTCTTGGCTCTCTCCTAGTATGATCCTTGGTAGCTTTATCGACTATCATAGGTCCTGATGTATCCCTCTTCTACTCTGGAGTTTTCGTATTCATGGCCTTTGGTCGATCAACTCGTTTTGTCACTGGGTACCATCGATCGATTGCGAGTTCTCAGCGTCAAACGACGCGTGAAGCTATTCCCGATTCTGTCAAGTAACAGGAACCGTCGATCGATTCGTAGTAACTTGTGTCGATTGATGCTTGTGTGGGCTGCCTAACAAACTCGGACTTCCTATACGTAATCCTTCCTCTTGTGGCTTCTCTTTCTTGACTTCTACCCAAAAATCATCATCAATCACAGCATTGATGTGATATTTTCGCCTAGATTCTTCTACCTCTTTGACCATAACTTCGTATCTTGTAAGGGTTTCACTCTCATGCCTCACCTGATTTTCCATCTTTTCCACACGGATGTCGAGATCTTCAATTTTTGGTGTTTAGGGGGAGGTACAGGAAATCTAACTTGTCATTGAAATCCACAATCATCTTCTGATATCCCCTCAGTACCTTGTCAAACATAAATTCGATCCATGGTCTTTTGATTGGCCTTGAAATTTCTATACTTCTGGCAGCCTGGGCATTAGCTTCAGGTTGAGCTATTGCAGCTTCTACTTATGCTTCTGTATCAGGGATTATAGTCCCCTGATTGTCTATCCTTTGACCTGCTGCATTACGCAGATGACCGTTGAGGTCATGCAAGTCTCCATTCTCATTCTGAACCACTATTATAGGCGCAACCATCTGAACTCGTCTGCTGTCGTCGATCGATGCGGATGAGGTGCTGTCGATCGATGCTATATGATCAATGTCGGTTGATGCTAGAGTTCTGATGTCGGTCGATGCTGTCCGTAAAGAAGTTTCGATCGATGCTGAGTAGATGCTGTCGATCGATGCTTGTCGTTTTTCTTTGCGGATCGTACGTACGAGTTGTTGTGGGTCTGAGAACAGTAAGTATTGTCCTTTGTTTCTCATGGTACTCTTTTGCATGCACCTGAAAAACAAAGAAAAGGAAAAATCAGTAACTTGAAAGTAACAAACCTAGACTAAATCCTAGAAAATAAATCTAATGGCGATCAAGGTTCTCCGGCAACGGCGCCAAATTTGACACTTGGTGTTTTTATGTTCTAATAGGGTATAAATATCTTAAACAAATAAATGTCAAATTAACCCTTAATCCTAACACACAAAACAATACTCGTGTCAAGAGATATAATCTGCAGTACTTAGGGATCAAATCCACAGAGAACAATGACATACAATAAATTTCTTATTTGTAAAGGTTAATCTAGGTAATTTTATATATTGGTAACAAGTAATCAGGTCAAAGAAATATTCCTTATTAGAAGGTATAGATGCAATATGGAGATATGTTAATAATGAAAAATATGGAAATATGATGATAGATTAACTAGATGCAAATGTAAATATGCTACATCTAGGGTTTCAATCTTAATGAATTATAAGGAATAGGAGGCATGAATATTTAAATATTCTAGAACTCAAATATTAACTATTCTGGCCCTTTTAACTCTAATTCTCGTATGCGAGTAAAAGGAAAGACCATCGATCAAAGTGTGAACAAGATTTGATATGTTAGACCAGCGCATGCGCCTAACAACCTAGTTCAATAGAGTCTATTCTGGCACAGAACCTACTCTCGTAGTCGTCCATGTCCTACTTTCGAGATCCTAGTTAGCTACTCTAGAATACAAACATTAAGTACAACTCAATTGATAGATATTAACTTAACCTAGCAATCTTACTTTTGGGCTATCCATGTTTGCTATCACTCAACCCTAAATCTAGATGATAACTACTCAAACATAATTAAAGTAAGAATAATAATCTGAATAGAATGCATAGATAAAATACTGGGATTCCAATACAAATCTCCCTAAGGAGTTATGAATTTTCTCCTTAAATAAATCCTAAAACTATGGAGTGCTGGTGCACACACACACTTTGCCACAAACTAGGCACCCAACACCCTCTTGCACTTTCCGGTGCAATACATAAAGTATAAATATAAAACCCTAAAGTCTAGGTCAAAACTCGTCCAGGGGTAATCTTGTATTCTTGTGTCTTATCTCTAACTTGGGCTTGAAAATCGCCTGTCTGCGGATTGGACATCGATCGATGGTAGATGTGCAACATCGATCGATCTTGGTCATGTAACATCGGTGGATGCCAACGTTGTGTCGTCGATCGATGGTAGTCTTGTACTTTGACTCTCAAAATGATCAGCTACGGATTATTCTCCTTTAAATACTCCAAAAGCTCCAAGTATCTCCATATATCTCCCAAATGTACCTTGACCTGTAAAGACCTTAAAACATAACCTTGACACACCTTACAGACCCTAAATAGAGCCTATAACATGGTCTAAAATTGGTAATAAATAGGTTATATCAGGTTGCCTCACACTCTGCGCTTGGTTATAGTCCTTAGTTTGACGTTTTGGAGTTTCGATTCAGTTTTGATGAGATTGAAGACTTGCTCCAAAACAATTCCCATTGTCTTATGTCTTCAGGTTCATCACCTTTTTGTGAAAGCCTCCATAGACTCTTCTCCTTTGTCTATCATCTCAGCAATAAGGAGTGCTCGAGGCTTTGCAAATGGCTGAAAGAAGCATCTGCTGCGCACTCTGTATTTCTTGACACCATTTGAGAAGTGAGGAATCAATCATAACGGAGGACCGCCCTTGGTCCTTTTCCTCTTATTCCAATTCCTTTTCTTCTTCCCCCAGACTTGTCTGATCTCGTGGTTCCTCCATTGAATAGTTTATGAGAAACTTCAAACTTATTCTACTCTAATCCGTGATGAGTGTCGATCGACGGTGTATTGTTGATGTCGATCGATGCTCCAATGGTGGTTTCGATCGATTCACCAATGATGGTGTCGATTGATGCTGCGACCGTTGGTCCTTGGTCAACGTCGCCTTCATACTTCAATACTCTCAGAGAAACTACTGCATAAAGAGGATCATCAAATACCTCAACGTAGGGATCCATATGCACACTTCCATCTGTTGGAATAGGAGATTCAACCTCAAAAATGGTACTTGGAACCACAAACTTCACATGGTCATGTACCATCTTTTCTCTTTTGTGAAACCCATCAGCTTCTTCTACACAAATAGGTGGTTGAGGATGTTCTGGGACAGCAAGGTGTGAGCCCTTGAACTTGTGCATTATCTCCTCAATCGGCTCTAGTTCAATCATGTAACTTGGTTGTTCGTCCAACAATGAGTGTCGATTGATGTCAGCTAGGTGGTATCGATCGATGATGGGCTTTGGGTGTTGATCGATGCAGTAAGGTGGCTGTCGATCAATGATATCGGGTTGGTGTAAATAAATGTTAGCTTTTGGTGAAGTCTCCAGACCTCTTCCCGAACTGTGCTGATCTTCATCAAGCTTCTGCTCCAAGTCATGATCCATATCTTTAAGTCATTTGTCCAACTCCAAGAAGTCTTCCATAGTGACTTTCCTACTCGAATTAAAATACCCAAGTTGTTCTCCAACTTCTAGCTTCAAAAATTATTCCCTGGTGATCTCTCTGTCTACATCTGAGGTAAGATCACAGTTTGATACATCGGTACTCTTTAGTGTCGAGTCTTCAATGCCCTGAGATCATTGTCCCAAAAGAACAGTGTCGGGGTGAACAATGTCGCGGTGAACAGTGTCGGGATGAACAGCGTCTCGGTGAATAATGTCGATTGATGCCGCATGAACAGTATCGATCAATGTCGGGTGAACAGTGTCTTGATGAACAGTGTCACAATGAACAGTGTCATGGTGAACAGTGTCATGATGAACAGTGTTGGTCAATGTGGATGAACAGTGTCGGTCGATGGTGAGGTATTAGCATCGATCGATGTTGTGGTCGGATCACTGTTAACAACTTCTTCTGCTATGCTCGGCTCAGATCCATGATGTTCATCACCTTTCCGTGTAACCTCATATGTTTGTTGAACCTGATTATCTAGCTTCTTAGCGCGAGTGCTCAGTGTTTCACATATCTGTTTCACTATAAGGAACATCCAACATCTGACTGAATTAAACATCAGCTCCTTCTCCCGGCGTTTAACCATCATGTCCAGCATATCATCATTCTTCTTTAGTCGAGCTGCTGCAGCATCTATTAGAAATTTGTTGAGGAAAGTGCTTTTAATGTCCTCCCAACATGTTAGAGATCCTGGCTGCAGTTGACTGAACCATCTAAATGCATTCCAAGAGATAGAATATGGGAAGATCTTGCAAAGCATGTGGTATTCAGATACTTCATTCTGCTTGCTCCTTGATATTAGATCCACAAGTTTTTCGATGTGTTCCTTCGGATCTTCATGAGGCAAACCCTGAAAAGAGTTATGATCTGCCCAATGATACGGCTCAACTGGAAGTCATTTATCTCAGCAACAGAAATGACATCAGGGATCACAGCTCCATGTGCATTAATCAATTGTCTTGTACTGCTGCGAAGGCGACCTTCATCTCGTAAGATCTCATTCTCATCAGCCTCAAGTATAAGAACTTCAATTTCCTCTGTCTTCTCGCAAGTGGCATCAATTGATGTTTAGTTCTTAACGTTTATCAACGTATTAGTGTTGGTATCGCTCGACGACGAGGTGTTGGTGTCGATCAATACTCGTTTCTCTTCACTGTTGATCGCTGCTTGGAGGGTGTCGACTTCCCTCTTAGACTTATGGATTGTGCGTAAATTAGTATGCTCCTTCTTTGTAGAGCCAAAAAATCCTCTCCTCATTTCTTTCTGGTACTAAAATGTATATACTTGAAACACAAGAAAAAGATTTAGGTAAGTAAACTAATATAGAAAAATACCTAAACTAAATCAAACAAATTGAGTCTAATGGCAAATCCTTGCTCCCCGGCAACGGCACCAAATTTTATAGGAGGGTTCTTATGTATTTCATTGAAAAATCTATCAAATTAACCCTACGAACTACTCTTGCCAAAAGAGGTCAAATTATAGTATTTAGGGATCGACCACAAGGAGCGTGGGTACACAATAAACTCAATACAGTCGCGATTAAGCTAGGTAAATAGATTAATAAGCAATAAATAAACAATAACATATAATTGATTGATTGGTAAGTAAACAATAATAATATATAGCTAGATCTAGGGCTTCAGGCAAGTGGATTATAGAGGATAGAAGCTAAGGGTATTAATCATAGAACTAAATATGTAATGTAAAAGACGACGAGCTCTCGCTGCGAGTCTAATCTATTGCCTAAGTCCGATGTCTCAGCTCTTGCTTGTTGACACGGAATGACCGTCGGTCGATGGGAATGATCCTGCATCGATCTATGGTCTCTTGAGTCAAGCTTTATGACCTAATTCGATAAGTTCACTAAATTAACTAAATCAACTCTCGTTCGTTTCTATCTCAACAGGATTAATTATCGTAGTAGACCATGCTCTCGCTTGCGCCTAACTATCCTATGATCAGGGTTCTAGTTAGCTACTCTAGAACACAAGCAATAAACACAATTCTGTTGATAGATCTAATAATCACCCTAGCAAATCTATTGTTTTGCTAATTGAAATAGCCTGTTTATTACAAGTTTCAGGCCATGTTATAGAATTTAGAATTTTATATTTAATATTTATACTCTATGTATTACAAAGAGAAAAGGGGGGGGGGAGAGAAGACAAAAGTGAAGACCTAGAAGAGAGAGTTGTCTTCTAAGTTACACAAGAGTTTTAGAGTTTAGAGTTGGAACACATTGCAACATCTATTGGAGAGAAAGATATTATCATCATTACAGAGAAGATCTTGAACTCCTTATTTTTTACTCAGTTTATTCTATGCAATTTATTCATGTTCTTTATTGCTATGTCTGAGTAGTTATCTATTAGATTTAGGGTTATTCAATGGTAGTAATGTATTCTTGATTTATAGAAATTGTTAGGGTAATCTTCTTGGTTCTTTGTTTAAGTTGCTCTTAATGCTAAGTTGAATTTGATCACCTCAATCTTAGAAATTAGGGTTCTACAGCCCAAGCGAGCATGGTTATAACCTGAAATCTATCTAATACAATCTAAATAGCTAGTAACAAATGAGATTTAAATTAGAAATTTACAGAACCTATCAAAACACGAAAGCCATCTTATTGTCGTCGATCGACACTCAGTCGAGATGCGCTAGAGCGATCTCCTAAACCTTAAGGTTTGAGTTTAGAACGATGCTTAATAAAACCCTAGTAATTTATTAGTCTGTCTTATCGAAAGCTAACTGAGAATTTCCCCTTAGTCTAATCTCTTAATTAGTTAATTTAATCCTCACAAACCAAATCAATCTTAAAATTGCTTTATTATTATTATTATTATTGTTATAATTCATTTAGCTTTAATTCGATAACATTAAGTCTATTGTACAATCCTAGAGTTATGTGGCTTCGATCCCTAAGTACTACACTGAACCTCTTAATTGAGAGAGAGTAAAGTGGGAATATAGAGTTAATTTGAAAGTGAAATAAACCCCACATCAAATTTGGCGCCGTTGCCGGGGACTCTTTCTTATTGCCGTTAGATTTTGTTTAGAATATTGTCTAGATTTTTACTTTACTGTTTGCTAAATAATTCTTTCCCTAAACCTTATGACACAGATACTTAAAGGAGAGAATATGGATTATGGACAACAGCCATTGATTTACGGAGCATATCTGGAATCGATCAACGTTAGTCCACTGCGACACTCTTCCATTGCCATCGATCGATACCGATAAGCCAGAAGCAGGTAAGTACACCTTTACTGATTCTGATAATAAGAAAGTATTCTTGATAGAACCAATGAACAATAAAAGCAACGAAGCAAGCCAACTAATTAATTATTAGGGAGCTGCAATCCCCAATCAAATCACTAAACCTCTAAAGAATGAATTGCCAATGCTCAAATACCTAAATCCCAGCAGAATCTATTCCAATATGTCCGCGATAAGATTATCCGATAACCATTGTGGAAGCTCTGAGCTTGATATCGACTTCCTAATTATGGCGCGCAAAAATCAGTTCAATGGTTTTCCCACTGAACACCCGAACGATCACATTGAGATGCTAGAAGAAATGGTGAACGACGATTTCAATCGCTGCAAAAAATTTCCTTTCTCCCTAGAAGGGGACACTAGGAGGTGGCTTAACCAGCTGCCACCAGGATCCCTGACTTGTTGGGCAGATATTATAAGCGCCTTCATCAACCACTTCTTTGACGAGGAGAGATACTAGGGAGCAAGAAGGGACATATCCAATTTCGTTCAAGGTAACCGCGAATCTTTTAAAAACTTCTGGACAAGATTCAAAAGCTACTAACTTTCGTGCCCACACCATGGATTGTGAGAACCCCAACTCATCAACCCTTTCTATAGAGGACTAAACCTAGACTCTCAAACCATCCTTGATACAGCCAGCGAGGGGAACTTCGACACCCGAAGCCCTGAAAGCGAAAAGACTGACAGAAAACATAGATTTAGGTACAGCATTCAAAAAAGAGACACCGAAAGGAAGGAACCACCATTGTTTGCAGAGGAGGAACACTCGATCCGAGTTAGAAAAACTTTGGCATCAGTTACAGCCCTTCTGCACGGAAATAACTTATCTCAACATTATGGTGAGGACGATTCCGACCCTTCCAACTTCGAAGAACTAGTTCAGTTCTCTGATGTGATGAACCTAGACGATCAACGATTTAGGGAAAGCGCTAGCAATTTCACAAGCGACCACGAAACCACTGTGAACATATACGAAAGAAGTTCAAAGTCAAAAATGAACTAAGTCTTCACTGGAAACAGTAGAATAGCTGCCGACCTCAATGAAAAGTTATACCTGATATACTCAGAGATGACAGAAAAATTTGACACTTTGAGCGAATACATTAAGAGAATCAACAACCAAGTGGAGAGCAACTCTATGTCCATTAGGAGAGAAGACGGATTTTTACCTCATAAATCAGATGCTAACCCGAGGAGACATTGCAATGTTGTAGCTTTACAAAGCGGTCGACAACTCACCCCTAGCGTTAAATAAAGCATCACCATCGATGAATTGGAGAAAATATCGATGGATGAAAAAGACAAATCGCATCCCATCCCGCTCGAAATTTACGAGAAAGACCCCGAAATCCTTCATGAAACTGAAGCATTAGGCCAAAATAACGACCTTGAGGAATCAATTATTGAACCAAAGGGAAAGTACATAGACGTGGGAGACATCGATCGACACCCCATACTGGACATCAATCGACATCCTTTACCAAAAATCGATAGACGCCCTGAAGAAAGAATTGATCGACACTCTGATCCAGAATCAACGAAACGGTTAAAACAAGGACCTACCAAGCGAAAGCCCTCTTTCCTTCGAAAAACGCTAAGCAGAAGAAGAAGAAGCTAGAACAAAGCAATATGCAAGAAAGTGTTTGACAAAGTACACATTGAGATGCTGCTAAGCGATGCCATTCACATCTCGCCTGCTATTAAGCAATACGTGAAAGATGCAGCATCACGAGGATTCCATGAATCAGAACACTGCATGATGATGGTGTCTAAAGAAATGAGCGAAATTATTTAAGTAAAAACTCCAATTAAACTCTCTGATCCCGGTATTTCGTTTTGGACTGCACTATTAGCGATGAGAGATTTCAAAGATTCCTTTGCAATTTAGGCTCTAGTGTCAACCTAATGCCTTATTCTGTTGCGGTCGCTCTCGGGCTAACACAGTTTCAATCTACCAGGGTCACACTCGTTTTAGCTGATAGATTCACTAGAATTCTGGAAGGTGTACTTAAGGCCATACCCATACGTATTCATAACTGTGATATACCTGCAGATTTCATAGTACTTAAATACGAGCGAGAACCTCAAAATCCCATTATCTTGGGAAGACCTTTCCTGGCCACTGTCGTGGCGATCATTGATGTCAGAGAAGGACGTATCTGCCTCAACATAAGGAAGATACCGATGGTATTTGACATGGAAAAGATAATAAAAAAACCTTTGATCGACGGTCAAGCCTATCATATCGATTACCTTTCCGACCTGGCAGAAAACTCATTCACAGACATATGCCCGAGTGAACCTCCAGAGAAAGAAAGCACGTCTCCTTATGACAACATCTCTGTGTTAGAAGATCGCACTGGAGAGTATGCAAGGTTAATGGACGCCACAATAGAAATCTTTAATGTCAATCTTGATGAATTTAATCCATCAACCTCCGTCGATCGACACCCCAATATCACCACCGATCGACAGCGTACTGTGATCGACGACTAAAGCAAAGAAAAATCACCTAAAATCAAGCTCAAACCACTTCCAGCCGGTCTTAAATATACTTTCTTTTACGAAATTTCCTATCATGTCATCATAAATGCAAACTTGAGTAGCAAAGAACAAGCACCGTTGCTTAATAAACTTCGGAAGCACCGCAAGGCTCTCGGTTATTCGTTAGATGACATCCCGGGAATTCCCACGCTTTATGCATGCATAGGATACACCTTGATGATGAATCAAAATCTTCCATCGAGCATCAGAGGAGATTGAACCCCTATCTGAAAGAAGTAGCTAAAAAGGAAATCCTGAAACTAAATAGAAGCAGGGCTTATTTATCCGATCTTAGACAGCAACTGGGTCAGCCCGGTTCATGTTATCCCAAAGTATGGAGGAATTACCGTGGTAAAGAATGAAAAAGATGAATTGATCCCTACTAGAACTGTCACTGGACACAAAATGTGTATCGATTACAGAAAATTAAATGATGCTACACAAAAGGATCATTTCCCTTTACCCTTTATCGATCAGATGTTAGAGAGGCTTGGAAGCCACGAATACAATTGTTTTCTCGACGGGTATTCCAGATTCTTCCAGATCTCCATACATCCACACGACCAAGAAAAAACCACCTTTACTTGTCCCTATGGAACATTCGCATATCGCAGGATGCCATTCGAACCCTGTAACGCCCCTGCGACTTTCCAAAGATGCATGACGTCTATATTCACCAATATGATCGAGGACTTCATGGAGGTTTTCATGGATGACTTCTCAGTTTATGGTCCAAATTTCAAGACATGACTCAATAACCTCTGCAAGGTATTAGCTAGATGCAAAGAGAAAAATCTGGTTTTGAACTGGTAAAAATGTCATTTCATGGTTAACAACGGAATTTTCTTGGGACACAAGGTCTCAGCAGCCGGAACTGAAGTGGACAAGGCAAAGATTGACGTAATGACAAAACTTCCACCACCCACTAATGTCAAAGAAGTTAGAAGCTTTCTAGGACATGTTGAAATCTATAGGCGATTCAAAAAAGATTTTAGCAAAATTGCTAGACCCCTTACTGCACTTCTGTGCAAAGAACTGAATTTTGATTTTACGCCCGAATGTCTCGAAGCCTTTGAAACAATCAAATCAGTGCTCATATTCGTCCCTATTGTCCAAGCACCAAACTTGGATCTGTCGTTTGAAATTATGTGCGACGCTAGCGATTTCGTTCTAGGTGCAGTACTTGGAAAAAAAAGAAAGACAAAAAAGTTGCAAACTATATACTATGCCAGCAGAACTCTAGACGATGCGCAACGTAATTTTGCAACAACGGGAAAAAGATTTATTGGCGTGGTATTCTCCTTCAAGAAATTCCGATCCTATCTAGTCGGTTCAAAAGTAGTAGTTCACATCAACAACACAACATTGAAATATTTAATGAACAAAAAAACGCTAAACCGAGGCTTTTACGGTGGATTCTCCTTCTCCAATAATTCAGCATAAAAGTCAAAGATCAGAAGGGAGTATAAAATGGAGTCGCCAATCACTTATCAAGAATAAGAGTAGAAGAAGATATTCCTATAGATGATTTCTTACCCACAAAAAATGTCTACTTAGCAGAATCGACTTTCGTTGGTAGTGTCATTTCGGCGCCCGAAGGGGATCGATCAACGAGACACTAATACCATCGAGCGATTTTAGCGATAAAGCATCGATCGATCTTGTCTAGACCCCATCGATCGATGATGCATTTGAAAAGGCCGATGAAATAGTCATTCCAATAAATATCAACGTCAGTTGTAATCGTTCGACTCCAAATGATGATTCTCCCGGAGGCAGTAGTTTGAGTCGGGTGTGTGCACTAAACACCACCGATATACCTTGGTATGCAGATATCTTAAACTATCTTGCGGCCGAAGTAGAACCCAAACTCTTCAAAGGATATGATAAAAAGATTTTTTTACAAGAGTCTGGAGATATCACTGGGATGAACCTTATCTTTACAAACACTGTTCGGACGGCATATATAGACGACGTGTTGCTGAAAGAGAAACTCCATAAATTTTATATCATTGTCACGGATTCGATTACGTCGGACATTTTGCTAGTTTTAAGACAGTGTCAAAAAATCCTACACGCGGGTTTTTGGTGGCCGACAATGTTTCGAGATGCTTAAGCCTACGTAGTGAAATGCAATCCATGCCAAAGAAGAGGAAAAATCAGCAAGAGAAACGAGATGGAACAAAATTTCATACTTGAAGTTGAAGTGTTTGATTGCTGGGGCATCGATTTCATGGGCCATTTCCCTTCTTCGCACAAAAATAAATATGTATTGGTCGCTGTAGACTATGTATCTAAATGGGTGGAAGCAATAGCAACTCCGAAAAATGATGCTGCCGTAGTCGTTAAACTCTTCAAGAGTATTATCTTTCCAAGATTTGGAGCTTTGCGAATAGTAGTAAGCGATGGAGGTACCCACTTCATTAACAAAGTGTTTGAAAAACTGCTCAAGAAACATGGAGTTCACCATCAAGTAGCTACACCCTATCATCCTCAGACCAGCGGGCAAGTAGAAGTATCCAACCGTCAGAAAAAAAGAAATCCTAGAAAAGAGGGTAGAATCAACCTGTAAAGATTGGTCTTTGAAGTTAGATGATGCACTTTTGGCATACCGAACAGCGTTTAAAACACCATTGGGAATTACCCCATCCCGATTAATCTATGGAAAATGCTGCCATATCCCTGTAGAACTAGCGCATAAAGCCGAATGGGACATAAAAAAGATAAACTTTGATACTAAATCCGCTGCAGGAAAGCGATTAATTCAGCTAAATGAGCTCGACGAAATCAGATATCGCGACTACGAGAACTCGAAATTTTACAAGGAGAGAAAGAAAGCCTATCACGACATGAAAATTATTTCACGGCATTTCAAACTGAAGGATCAAGTACTCCTGTACATCTCTCGATGAACTCTATTTCCTGGAAAACTACGTTCTCGTTGATCCTGACCCTTCACCATCAAAGAAGTTACGCCTTACGGGACAATTGTCCTATTTAATCCTAAAGGAGAAGATTTCATGGTGATTGGGCAGCGAGTGAAACATTATTGGGGTAGAGATGAAATTCAGCATACTTAGACCACACGTCTAGAGGTGCCAAACCCAGAATGATAAGCCCGTTTTTCGTCAAGCTAACGATTTTAAGCAAGCGTTGAGTGAGAGGCAACCCATTAATCTAATAATAAAATAATAATATATATAAATATTAATAAAAATAATATTAAAAACATAAAACAAAAAGAAGAACGTCTAGAATAGCAATAATTAATTAATCAATGACATATTTTTAATAATTATATATTATTTATTATTTATGCAATTACAAAATTCTTAAGTGATTATGGAGTAGGTTAACTCGACATGACCCCGATTCATAAATCATTTTCTCCAAAACCGCCAAAAACACACACGAGTTCATCACTCGATTTCTCCTCCAACTATTAGCCGATTTTGCTCCTTATTGAGTCTAGATCACTCGATTTTTACCCCTTATGCCTGTTTAGTTCATTCAATCACTCAATCTTCAAGGTATGTTCTCCAAATCTCTTAGTTTGTGGAAATTTTAGGGAACTTTTAGGGTTTGATGAAAAATTGAATCTTTTGTGGTTTAACTCGGAATTTAGGATGATTTAGGGTGTTTGAGTACTAGATTAGGAGTTATCTACTATGTTTGCACATGATTTGCACGATTTAAGTTCATTATTCTCGATTCTGTAATCCATAGTACGCGATGAACCATCGATCGATGCCCATGAGTCGCCGTCGATCGATGTCCATTAGGTTCTGTCGATCGATGATCATGTGGTACCATCGATCGAAGGTTGTTCTTTTAATATCAACATTTATTCTGATTTGTGCTTTTTAGATTTTATCCAGATGGAAGAGAGGAGAACCAAAGAGCGATACGAAGTCGGTGGCTCCAGCGCTCCACCACGGGGTCCTCCATGCCGAGACCCTTGGCCTAATGCGGCAGAGGTTTTATTTGTCACATTCGAGGACTATCCCAAAACTCGAAAAGCAGTGGCATCGAGGGACTGCACACCTCGTCCCCTGAGCGAGGAATGGGATGATTTTGACATCCTCTACTACAAAGCTTGGCAGAGCGTTACAATCGAGCCCAGCAAGTTTGCCGACAAGCAAACTCTAAAGAAGCTGGGGCTCTATACGGATTTTAAACAGATGGTGCATGAGCTTGGAGTGGGTACCATGGCTACTAAGCCATACCCTTTGTACCCCGACCTAGTCCGACAGTGCATATCCACAGCTCAGGTGCTATACAAAAGACCCAGGGTGAAGCTGGCACACGTGGCCACCCTGACCTTTCTCATCAGAGGCTTCCGGTACATGATCCCCATCCCACAGCTCTGCGATATCTATGGCTTCGACATTGGTACCAGCGCCTGTTTTGTCGTTTCATTCCCTTGCCTACCTCCCTTCTGGGGCCTCATCGGGACAGGCCATTTTGATTCAGGCTCAGCCACTTAGACGGACGTCAGTCACCCTACTATGCGCTATTTCCTGAAGGTCCTTGCCAGCACCCTGTTGTGCAAGATGGAACCCAACAAGGTTAGGGTTCAGGAGCTTACATTGTTGTATTATTCCATCAGGGAATTAGTTGGGCTCAATGACGAGTTCTTTCCTCCACCTATGAGCGATCAGCAGGTGAACTTGGGGCTATATTTTTGGAGCACTTGTCGACCCTCAAGGACAAACCCTTCAAGGGTTCTGGCACGAAGAGGGAGAGGATAGGGAGCCTCTTGACACCAATCTTCAGCTCTCTTGGCATTAACTTCTAGGGAGCTTCGGTGGAGAGAGATTTGTGCTTCATGGATGTGGGTCACCTGACGAGGACCGAGTAGCTGAAGGAGGGACGTTTTTGGTCCTTTCTGGATGACGAGGAACCTAGGATGATAGAGCTTCTAGTGCGAGAGGTGACAGACTTCTCTGACGATCTACAGCGCCTCGCATTCACCCAGCTGAGTGTCACCTCCACACGGCACCCTCATAGTACGACGCAGAGGACTAGCCAGCACAGCCAACTCCACCTCTCACAGCCTTCCCTCAGACTCCAGAGATCCCCATACACGACCATGGTGCTTTCCAGAGAGTCGTGGTGGAAGGTCTTTGAGCGATATGGGCCAGGGTAGAGACGATGTCACGGTGTCAGTTCTTCAGCCGTCCTAGGACCAGATCCAGATCACCACCAGCACCACAGCAGAAGCAGCAGGACCAGGATACATCCGACGAGGAGTAGTCTATTCGATACTCCTTTATCTTTTATATCATTTCCCTTTCAGACTTATACTCATATATTTTTCTTGTTGCATGTGGATTTAAACTAACAAGTTATTACTGTTTGTATTTTATTTTAACGTGTGCTTGAGTGTATAACAAAGCTAACCCAAAGAGAGGTGATCAGAATGGAGAGTAGACACACATGATTCAGTCTGCACGCCTAGCGTCGATCGACGCCTACTAGTTGCAATAGATAGATGACGAACTAATATAGTGTAACAAGATCTTTAACATTATTTACCTTATTACTTATCTCAATATTTATTCTATTTATGAAGGTTTAGTCGATAATTCGAATACCCATCGATCGATACCATACATTCACCATCGATCGAAGATGATGGTTTACCATCGTCCGACACTCACCTACTACCATCGATCGATACTCCTAACATAGTTGGTATATTCGACTATCTCTAACATTGTTTCCTTATGATTTAATCTTTACTAACCAATCTGAGGCGGATTACACTGGAGACAGTGTGATGTAAGTCTTGGGGAGGTTTGTTAATGATATTGTTTTTGAGTTTTCTTTACTATATATATATATAAGTTTTTCAAGAAGAGGACAATGATCAAAATTTATTATTTACAAACCAAACTTTAGCACCATTCTTTGAAGGTTGTTTGCAGAGATTACTAGAGATACCGAAGGGGATCATCCTACCACTATATCACACTTGCTTAGAAAGTTTGAAGAAACCAAAGCTGATTTCCAACACTAATCATGATATTATTTGTTTGCTTTGGGATTTGGTATACACTGGATCAGATTCCTTCTGCAAGGCTGGAAGGTAAAAGTGTGTGTGCTTCTGATTCCCCTCTCTCTCCCCTTCAGATTAAAAAAGGAGTCAAACATGATTTGGTGGCTACAACCATTAAAGCTTGATTCATACGATCCTATAAAGAGATAAAGGTTAAAAAGAAGTGAACAGGATCTGGTGGCAAAAATCATTAGGGCTTGATTCATGGAAGCCTATCCAAATATCTTAGTCAATAAAATAAAATAAAATGATACCCTCAAAACAAGGGAGACATTGACTGAGAAGAAGTGAGAAGAGAGAGAGGAAAGGAATCAGAGAAGGCTAGATGTGTGTTCAGATACTTGCAGAGGTAAGAGTTCATATATCCTTTGATCGGTAATCCCAAGGTAAAGCCTTCACTTTCATTTTATGCAAAGAAATGAAATCAGTAGAGGGGATAGTCAGACTAGTGTTCGCTAAGTTGTTGGTAGAATGGAATTGGTTGCTATACTAGGATATGGTATATAAAGTTTCTCTGTGATTGACTTGATAGGATGTGGCTGCAATAGAGTAAGGTGACAATTATACTTAGATATTATGTGAGTCTTCGCTTTTGAAAACCTCTTTCGCATGCTTGTTTGCTTGAGGACAAGTAAAAGGTTAAGTCTGGGGGAGTTGATATAGCCTAGTTATTACAAGTTTCAAGCCATGTTATAGGCTCTATTTAGGGTCTATTATGTGTGCCTAGGCTATGTTTTAAGGTCTTTAAAGGTCCATGTATGTTTTGGAGATATATGGAGATACTTGGAGCTTTTGGAGCATTTATAGGAGAATAATCCGTAGCTGATCATTGATAGAGTCGAAGTACAAGACTGCCATCGATCGACGGCACCACCTTGTCGTCGATCGATGTTACATGACCAAGATTGATCGATGTTGAACACTTGACATCGATTGATGACCAATTCGCAGACAGCCAAAAGATTACAAGATTACCCCTGGACGAGTTTTGACCTAGATTTTAGAGTTTTATATTTATACTCTATGTATTAGAGAGATAAACTGGGGGGCAGAAAGACAAAAGAAAAGACCTAGAAGAGAGAGTTGTCTTCTAAGTTACACCAGAGTTTTAGAGTTTAGAGTTAGAACACATTGCTACATCTATTGGAGAGAAATATCTGATCATCATTACAGAGAAGATCTTGAACTCCTTATTTTTTTACTCAACTTATTCTATGCAATTTATTCAGAATTTATTCATGTTCTTTATTGCTATGTCTGAGCAGTTATCTATTAGATTTAGGGTTATTCAATGGTAGTAATGTATTCTTGATTTTATAGAAATTGTTAGGGTAATATTTTTGGTTCTTTGTTTAAGTTGCTCTTAATGCTAAGTTGAATTTGATCACCTCAATCTTAGAAATTAGGGTTCTACAGCGCAAGCGAGAGCCTGGTTATAACCTGAATTCTATCTTATACAATCTAAATAGCTAGTAACAAACGAGAGTTGAATTAGAAATTTAGAGAACCCATCAAACCTCAAACACAGTACTGTTTAGAAGGAGTGATGAACCCCTGGTGAGGAGATCCTTTTGTCCCTGATACTTTTGAAGGAAGATCTGATGGTTTGAGAGAGATCTGGGTTGATTTTGATGATGATGGATGGATTGATTGGATGATCTTCAGAAATGATCTATGAACTGATCAAATCTTGTGTAGATGTGTCTAAGATCAAGAGAATGAACTCTGTTTTCGATCTAAGACATGTTTTGCTTGCAGAGAATGAACTCTTAGCAATCAGTGTTCATGGATGAACACGGGATTCACAGATTTAGAGAGAATTTTGATAAAAAGGTGAATGAATCTTATTCTGGTCGTCCATCCCTTTATATAGGAGTTACATGTTGTAGAAATGAAAAGACAAAGTGTTGAAGTCAAGAAATTTAGAAACTAGGAATGTAGACTTGATTTTGGACCAGAATAAGTGTTTTGTTGAATGTCTCTTTGCCTGACCACGACCTTAACTTTCTTGCTGACTCCCTCTTGGTATTCTTGGTGAGAATGGGCTTGAAATGGACTAAACAAAGGGCTGGTCGAATTTGGCTTGAAACAAACCCATAATGAATTTGTTATGAACTCTCCATGGGCTGCAATACTTCTTCTTGGAAAACTTGATCCAAAACACATCCAAATGGTTTCTTGGACTTGAATTTCGTGGCTTATTCATCAGAAAGAGATAATGGATCCTTATCTTTGGGTTTGAACTTCTTTTGGGCTGAGAGAAACAAATCTGATCCATCTTCTTTTTTTGGGCCAAAAATCACTTGTCCAGCTAGGTCCATGGTAGCTTCAGTGTCACTCTCATTCAGCTCAGCTCTTCCTTGTGTAGTGTCACTCAGATCATCCAGCTCATTTAGCTCAATCACACTCACATCAGTTGGTGTTAGCTCAGTATGCTCGCTTTTCTTCCATCCTGGTTTATCCTTGACCGCATAGTCCTCTGACTCAAGCATGGTTGCATCAAGGAGCTTGATCGATGCCATCTTATTGTCGTCGATCGACGCTCAGCTGAGATGCGAGAGAGCGATCTCCAAAACCTTAAGGTTTGAGTTCAGAACGATGATTAATAAAACCCTAGCAATCTATTAGTTTGCCTTATCTAAATCTATCTGAGAATTTCCCTTAAGTCTAATCTCTTAATTTAATCCTCACAAACTAAATCAATCTTAAAATTGCTTTTATTATTGTTGTTATAATTCATCTAGCTTTAATTCGATAACATTAAGTCTATTGTGAAATCCTCGAGTCTCTGTGGATTCGATCCCTAAGTACTACACTGAACCTCTTAATTTAATTTGAAAGTGAAAGAAACCCCACATCACTAATCTATCAATACCATTAATAAACCCTAAACCTAACAAGATATCTACTCAGACATGATCTTTGTCACATAAATCATAGATGAATATAATATATATAATATAAAACAAAAGGATTTCCGGAGGATCTGAAGGAGTTCCTCCCTTCTCTCCTAACCATATAATGATGAATAAAAGAAATCTTCTTTAGCGTAGCCATCAATAATGGCTTAGAAAACATATAAATAGGGTTTTAGGTCGTCCATGGGTATTTTGGTAATTTTTGATGGCTTCTGGGCTGAAGTCGTCCATAAAACAAGTCGGTCCTGTCTTCTGGGATCACCGTCAATCGACAACAATGCTGTGCCGTCGATCGAAACTCATTCATCTTCTCGACAGCTTCCTCTCGCGAGGCAAACAGACCACTCTCCAGTAAAACGGGCATAATGTTTTCTGTAGGATCATGATTGATCTCAAACTGGTGGCATTGGAAATATAACTCCAATCTCTATATTCTTTCAAAATATAAGCTCAATCACACCATGGGAAGGTCTCCATCCATAGCTAAAAATCTGATGCATCTGTGCAGTTCTGCATCTCTAAAAGCTCAAGAATCACTAAAGTTCTCCATAATATACATGAAACTGAAAATACTCTAAAAAATACTACAAATACATATAATAGACTCTAAACAGGGCTGATATCATTGCACAATAGTGGTAAATATCAGGTCCTATCAAGCAGAAAGAACAATGTCTTAGTCCGTCAGACACTTCCGGAGTTGGGAGACATGGAACATGTTATGAAACGCTTCCATCTTGGCTGGAAAATCCAACTTGTATGCCACCTTGGCAACTATTTCTATGATCATGAACAGACCCAAGTACCTTGGATCTAATTTCCTTCTCCCCGAAATTCTAACCCGTTCCTTGAAGGTAATCATCTTGAGGTACACCAAGTCACCTACCTCGAAATCGATATCTTTCATACGTTTATCTGCATAGTTCTTCAGACTTTTATGGTCTGTAAGTATCTGAACCTTGGCGCCATACAAGTATGAACGCCAAATATTTAAGGCGGACACTACCGCAGCCATTTTGAGATCATGGGTGCACTAATTTCCCTCATGTTTCCTCAACTGCCTTGACGCATAGGCGATGACCTTCCCATGCTGGGTCAATACGCAACCTAGTCCATTTATGGAAGCGTCCGTATAAACCACATATGTTGGCCGGCCTCCGGAAGAACCAGAATCGGTGCACTGGTCAACATGTCCTTAAGTGCAGAGAAGAATCTCTCACACTCCTCAGACCATGTGAACTTAACGTCCTTCCTAGTCAACCGTGTCATAGGCTGAGCCAAGCTTGTGAATCCTTTCACAAACTTTTGATAGTAACCTGCCAGCCCGAGGAAGCTTCTGAATTCTGTGGCATTGTGTGGTTGGGGCCAATCCTTGATTGCCCTGATCTTCTCTGGATCCACAAAGATGCCCTGGTTGGACACGATATGACCAAGGAACCCAAGGATCTTATGCCAAAAACTGCATTTGCTGAGTTTAGCATAAATCTTGTGTTCTCATAACTGTTTCAGCACAGCCCTCAGATGTCTCCGATGAGATTCCTCATCCTTGGAGTAAATTATTATATCAGCTATGAAGATAAAAAAAATGATTCATCTAGGAAATCTTGGAACACGCTGATCATCATTTTCATGAATGCAGCAGGCGCATTGGCCAGACCGAATGGCAAACTCGTAGTGGCCGTACCTGGTCGGAAATGCTGTCTTCTTGACATCGTTCGGTTCTATGGGAATCTGATGTTACCCTGAGGCCAAATCGATCTTAGAAAACCACTTGGCTCCTTTTATATGATCCAACAACTCGTCAATCCTAGGAAACGAGTACTTGTTCTTCACATCAACCCTGTTCAACCCCCGATCGTCGATACACAGACGCATGCTACCTTCTTTTTTTCACAAAGAGGACTCGTGCACCCCAAAGGGAACTACTCAGAGGTATGAACCCCTTGTCAAGCAATTCTTCCAATCGCTTCTTTTGCTCGGCCATCTCGCTTGGAGCCATTCGATATGGACCCTTGGACAGTGGAGCTGTCCCTGGTTCAAGTTCGATCGTGAGTGGGTCCGACCTATCAGGGGAAGACCCTGTAGCGAACGAAACACATCCGAGAACTCAAACACCAACGAGTTTTCAGACAGATCTTTCAGATCAACAGAATTGTCGTGCTCCATAGTGGTGATTGTGGCCAAAATGGCCTCACAACCTCGTCTAATTATCCGTTCCGCATGGACTGCTGACACCACTACTTTCCTCAGAGCCGGACTCAGACTTTGGTACTCAATCGGGTGAGGTCCAGTCTCCAATCGCACATGACACTTGTGGCAAACGAGAGTGGCCTGATACTTTCCCAACTAATCCATGTCTAGGATCACCTCGTGATTCTGCAGGCGCACAATGATCAGATCAACATGTAGATTCCTACCTTGGATCGTCACCGGACATTTTTCATAACGCTTGGTGAATGCATGACTTGCCCACCGGTTGCCTTCACTAACCTCAAATTATCCCCAGGTTCCAGACAGAACATACCCTTTCCGACCAGTTCTGGACTCACAAAACTATGTGTAGCCCCTATGTCAAAAAGTATGTGTGTTTTCTCATTGGTGGGCGCTGGCAGACCTGTCATCACCTCGATTTTAGCTCTCTCCACCTCGATACCGGCTGCTGAAAATTTGTGCCCCAAAAAAATTACCATAAAATGGCATCTCTCCCAATCAAGACCAGATTCTTCTCCTCACATCTGGCTAATACCTTGCACAAGTTGTTGAGGCATGATGTAAAATCGGATCCATACACCGAGAAATCATCCATAAAGACTTCCATGAAATCCTCGATCATATCTGTGAAGATGAACATCATACATATCTGTAAGTTAGTAGGAACATTAGAAAGGCCAAAGGGCATCCTGCGGTATGCGAATATGCCATTCTGACAAGTGAATGTGATTTTTTTTGGTCGTCCAGATGGATGGGAGTCTGGAAAAATCTTGAATACCCATTGAGAAAACATTAGTACTTTTTGTTTGCAAGCCTTTATAACATCTGATCTATGAAGGGTAAAAGGAAATGATCTTTTCTTGTAGAGGCTTTCAGCTTCATGTAATCTATGCACATCATGTGCCTAGTAACAGTTCTCATAGGGATCAACTCGTCTTTATCATTCTTTACCACTGTAACCCCTCCTTTCTTAGGAACCACATGTACTAGACTAACCCAATTGTTGTAAGAAATCGGGTAAATAATCCTTGCTTCCAGAAGCTTCATAATCTCTTTCTTCACCACCTCTTTCAGATTCGGATTCAGTCTCCTTTGATGCTCAATATATGACTTAGACTCGTCTTCCAGGTGTATCCTATGCATGCATAAATTGGGGAGATTCCTCGAATGTCATCGAGGGAATATCCAAGAGCTTTGCGATACTTACGCAGCTTGTTTAACAGTAAAGGGAGTTCTCCGCTTGTCAAATTGGCATTGACAATAACTAGATAGGAATTGTCGTAGAGAAAGGAATATTTTAGTCCAGTTGGAAATTGTTTTAGTTCAATCTTTGGAGCTTTTCCTGAACTCCAGATGTTCGATGCATGAGAATGGTGGTCGCTTCTTCTGAAACAACTATTGACACTGGATGGAATTGTGGTTTCTTTTTTTACGTCGACATTCATGACTTTCTCAGTAGTATCCATTAATCTGGCATACTCAACAGCTCGGTCATTTATATTGAAAATGACACTTTCAGAAGCTGCGAGAGTTCTCTCTAGAGGATCGTTAGAACACATATCCTTGAAAGATTGGTCCACTACCTCAGATATGTGATCTAAAAAGAAAGTTTGGCCATCGATCAAAGGTTTCTTTACCAGTTTTTCCATGTCGAAATTCATTGACAAATCTCCAATGTTCATACATATACACCCTTTTCTAACATCAATGATTGCACTGATGTGGCCAAGAACGGTCTTCCCAAAATAAGATGATATTTAGATTCATGCCCATACTTCAGCACAACAAAATCCGTAGATATATGGGATTCATTTATCCTCATGGGCACATCTTTGAGGACACCTTCTGGAATCCTAACACATCTATCGGCTAGAATGAGTGTGATATTTGTGGGTTTGAATTGAGTTCACCCCGAGGGCTACTGCAACAGAATAAATTATCAAATTAACACTGGAGCCTAGATCACAGAGAGAGATCTAGAACTGCTCATTGTGTATGTTGTAATCCAAAAAAAAATTACTAGGGTTCAGAATGAGCCTAGATCACAGAGAGATCTCAGGAACCGCTCACAGAGAGATCTCTGGAACCGCTCTGGAACTGGATTCTTTCCTAAATTATAGCACTTACTTGCTCAGAAACCATCATCACACTCTGTTCCGTTGGTCGAAAAACTCCGGTCACCATATCTTTCACATACTTTTGGATTGGAGAAGAAATTTGTAAGGAGTCACTGAGTGGCATCTCGACAATTATCTTATCGAATGCTTTCTTGCGATTGGAGCAGAAATTTGTACGGCTTTTTCCAGTTTGCATTGCGCTTTCATTTGGGTGGGAGGGAAGGGAGCCTTGGGTATATATATCCTTGATACGGATGGTTCGAAAGAATTAGACGGCTGAGGATACGGATGGACAGGGTGTCGATCGACACTTTTCTGTTGTTGTCGATCGATACTTTCATCAATCTCCGATCCGGCTTCCTTTTCATCAGGATCGGGTTGCATCTTCAAACTCTTCAGATCTCTCTAATTCCTCCATTTCTTTTCGCATATGTTGGGTGACTTGTCTTCCACTTCTCAATGTAACGACATTAACCGGATGCCTTGGATTAGTGTTAGTTCTTCGAGGAAAGAATCCTTCTTCCCTTCTGACAAACCCAGCGTTATGCGCAACCTTTCTATCCAATTTCTTGACATGATCACTCAAAGCTTCAAACTTCTTATTTAAATCACAATACATGGAATCCAATCTTACATCAAAATTCTCACGCATCTTCTGTTGGCCTTTCAAAACTTCTCCCATCATAGATTCCACTCTACTTTCGTGAGTTTGTGCTTCCTCGTATATTCTTGTTGGCTTTTCAAAACTTCTCCCATTACAGATTCCACCCTACTTTCATGATTCCACCAGTCTCATCAATGAGGTCTACATGCTCTTCTTCAGATCCTTCAAATGAAGAGGTCTGACTCTCATTGGTAAACTGAAGTTGCTCCTTTCCAATTAAAAAAGCATCAACTGAATTTGATGTTGTTTTCACCTTATATATACGATCTCCGTTCGAATTCTTGACAATTTTTTTCCTGTCATGATCAGTCTTCTCGGTACTAATACTAGTCGCCACATTTTCAATCGGCCTTGTAGCTTCTTCAAGGCTCATGGTTTTGAAGTTCCCTTGACTCGCAGCATCCAAAGTCAATTGGTATGCCCAATCCTGACCTCTGAAGAAAATATTAAGTAGTTGAATATTGAGAAAACCATGGTGTGGGCAATCTCGCTGATGAGCTCTAAATCTTATCCAGGAAGAGTCGGACTCTGAGAGAATGTATGGATTTTATATCTCAGCTCTTCGGTTCACGCATCAGTGAAAAAACTGTTGAGAAAATAGCTCTTGTTATCACTCCAGCAAGTCAGAGATCCTAGCTACAGTTTTTTCAGCCAATATGTCGCATTTCCAGAAAGAGAGTGCGGGAAGAGCTTGCAGAATAGGTAATCTTCATAGGCTCCATTCACCTTGATGCTAGACACAAGGTCCTCAAGTGTTTTGATATGGTCTATGCTATTTTCATGAGGTAGACCATAAAAGGATGATGGCCTACTAAAGAGAAATATTTATGTTTTAGCTCAAAGTCTTCCCTCTGAATCTCTAGTGGACGGATCGCAGACCAGTTAGTGTATAACTGATCAGATCTCTCTCCCCCCAATCCTAAGTTCTCTCTCTCTCTCTCTCTCTCTCTCTCTCTCTCTCTCTCTCTCTCTCTCTCTCTCTCTCTCTAGAATAGTATGAAGCATAGTCGTCAACAATGGCTTAAAAAACAGTAAAATAAGGTTTAGGTCATCAAGGGGCATTCTCATAATTTGTGTTGGGCTTAAATCTGTCATAACATATACTCTGCCCATGTTCTGGCATCACCATCGATCGACACCATGGGTGTGTCGTCGATTGACACTCCTTCATCTCCTCGACAGCTTCCACTCGCGAGGAAAATAGACCACTCTTCAGTAAAATGACCATAAATTTAGATCTAACCATCAGATGGACTTCAAACCGGTGGTCTTGGAAAGGTAACTCAAAGATCTATCTTCTGTCAAAAGATCAGCTCAATCGCACTGTGGGAAGGTTTCCTTCTATATCTAAAAATCAGCTTCCAAGTGACTGAGGCACTGTAGGAGAGCCCCAAAAATCAGCATGTATGTACTTGCTATAGGAAAAGCATAGGAGACACGTGTCAGACGATTAAGAGGTTGTTACGAGTTAACGGAGAAGGTCGTTACAAGTTAACGGAGGAAGACGCGTGTCGACTATTGAAAAGAGCGTTAACGGAGACGTTAAGTGCTGTTACGCGAAGAAGTTTAAAGAGAAAGACGAAGATTATTTTTAGTTTGGATCAGAAAAATTATCATTGTATTCTCTCTCAAACTTTTCTGGATTTACAAACTTTCTCGTTAAGCTTTTGAGTTGTTTCTTCGTGTAAACTCTTGGTTTAAGAGAGTGATACTTTGTTGAATAAACATTGTATCATGTTCACCTATCCATATGAATTCACTGTTACAAAGGTAACGGAGCTCATTTGAACCTTGGCATCAATTGCGGAAACACGATCACAGACGTTACGGAAGGAGGCAGATGTTCGCGATGTGGAGGAAACGTTCGGTGGAAGAATTCAAGCTTTGGAAGAAGCAATTACAGAGCAAAAGCAACTAATATGGATAAGTTTCAGGAGGAACAAGCACATATTTCAATGATATATGTTCAGAAACAGGAGTTTGAGGAAGAACCTGAGTTTTTTTGCGATTAGAAGAAAAAGAAGTGGAAGTGATAAACCCTGGGTTATCTGAGCTTTTGTTGGAGTACAGTGATGTGTTCGAGGAACCGACTACTCTTCCTCCTCACAGAGGTCATCATGATCACAAGATTCCTCTGTTAGAAGGCTATAATCCAGTCAATCAACGACAATACAGATACGCGTTATATCAGAAGAACGAGATTGATAAAATGGTGCAAAGTTTGTTGGATGCTGGAACTATACAATCAAGCTCATATGCCTCTCCTGTGGTTTTGGTAAAGAAGAAGGACGGTTCTTGGAGGTTATGCGTTGATTACAGCAACCTTAATGGGATGACTATCAAAGATAGATTTCCAATTCCTTTGATTGAAGATCTTATGGATGAGTTGGGCGGCTCAGGAATTTATTCTAAGATCGAATTGAGAGATGGTTATCATCAAGTGAGGATGGCTTCTGATGACATTCACATAACAACTTTCAAGACCCACAGTGGATACTATGAGTATCTCGGGATGCCATTCGGCTTGACGAATGCACTTGCCACATTTCAGAACCTGATGAACTCTGTTTTTAAAGCGTTCCTTCAGAGGTTTGTGTTGATTTTCTTCGACGATATACTCATTTATAGTGAGTCAATCGAGCTGCATATTCAACATTTACGTCAGGTCTTTGAAGTGATGCGAACAAACAAGCTATTTGCAAAGAGGAGTAAGTGTGAATTTTCTACACAAAAGATGGAGTAGGTGGGTCATTTTATCGAAGAAAAAGGTGTTTCTACTGATCCAAACAAGTTAAGAGCAGTCAAAGAGTGTCCTCAATCTGGAAATATGAAACAGTTACGAGGATTTTTGGGTCTGGCCGGCTACTATCGATGCTTTGTTAAGGGGTTTGGGGGTATTGCTAGACCACTTACAGCTCTGACAAAGAAGGATTGTTTTTTGTGGTCTGTCGAAGCACATGTAGCATTTGGAGAACTTAAAAAGCTTTGTGTGAAGCACATGTTTTGGCTTTACCAGATTTTGATAAGCAATTCATAGTTGAGACTGATGCTTGTGGGAGTGGAATAGGTGTGGTTCTGATGCAGGAGGGACATCCGTTGGCTTATATAAGTCGTCACCTAAAAGGCAAACAACTTCATCTATTAATTTATGAAAAATAGCTTCTGGCGGTTGTTTTTGCAGTTCAAAAATGGAGACACTACCTCTTACATGCTCATTTTATCATCCATACTGATCAAAGGAGCTTAAAGTATCTCCTTGAGCAAAGGTTGAATACTCCAATCCAACAACAATGGCTTCCCAAGTTGTTAGAGTTTGATAATGAGATTCAATATCGACAGGGTAAAGATAACCTTGTTGCAAATGCTTTATCACGGGCTGAAGGTTTTGAAGTCTTGAGTATGGCTCTCTTTGTTACTGATTGTGATTTGCTAAAACAGATTCAAGAAAGTTATGAGCAAAATCCGGTCACTAAACAGATAATCGAAGAGTTGAAGACAAAACCAGAGTCACACAAACACTTTTCTTGGGTGCAGCAGACTTTAAGAAGGAAAAGTAAATTGGTGATTCCTTCTATTCCTTCACTGAAGAACAAGATTCTGGAATGGCTTCATGGGTCAGGAAATAGTGGTCATTCGGGAAGAGACGCAACACATCAATGTGTTAAAAGCTTGTTTTACTGGAAAGGGATGAGCAAAGATATCAAGCATACATTCGAAGATGTCATGTGTGTCAGCAGTGTAAACATGAGATGGTATCTCCACCTGGCCTAGTTCAACCACTTCCGATACCTACAGCAGTGTGGACAGATTTTTTAATGGATTTCATCACGGGTCTTCCACTATCGTTTGGTTACTCGTTCATCTTTGTGGTAGTTGATAGACTGAGAAAGGCATCACATTTCATCGCTTTGAGGCATCCATATACTGCTGCCTCTGTTTCACAAGCCTTCTTGGATCACATTTATCATTTGCACAGGTTTCCTCAGACAATAATCAGGGATCGAGACACTATCTTTCTCAGTGAGTTTTGGAAGGAATTGTTCGCGTTACATGGTGTGTCCCTTAATTACTCTTCTGCTTACCACCCTCGAAATGATGGCCAAACCGGAGTGGTGAATAAATGTTTGGAAACATACTTGAGATGTATGACTAATTAGAGACTACACATGTGGAGTAAATGTCTTCCTTTAGCAGAGTATTGGTATAACACAACCTTCCACTAAGCCACAAGGATCACGCCATTTGAAGTTGTCTATGGTCATCCCCCTCCTCTGCATTTACCTTATTTTCCCGGTGAATCCAAGGTTGCAGTGGTAGCTAAATCTATGCAGGAAAGAGAAGATATGATCTTGATGTTGCAGTTTCATCTTTTGCGTGCTCAACATCGAATGCGTCAGAATGAAGACTTGCATAGGACAGAACGAACATTCGAGATTGGTGACTACGTGTATGTGAAGTTGTAGTAGTATCGACAACAATCTGCAGTGATGAGATCCAATGATAAGCTTTCTCCGAATTTCTTTGGACCTTATGAGATCATTGATAAATGCGGAAAGGTCGCTTATAAACTGAAGTTTCCTGCTTCTTCCTTGATCCATCCCGTCTTTCACGTTTCTTAGCTCAAAGTGTTAGTGGGTAACGTTCCTACTGCTACTCATTTGCCTTCTGTGTTGTCTGATGTCATGGTGAAACAACCAAAGAAGATCCTCGAGAAAAAGATGGTGAAGCGCCAGGGCAAAGCTGTAACTCAAGTGTTGGTTAAGTGGTTGAATCAGGGTGAAGAGGAAGCTACGTGGAAGTTTCTCTATGAGTTGCAGAAGAGGTTTCCTAACTTTGAACCTTGTGGTCAAGGTTCTTCGAACAGGGGGAATTTTCTATAAGAAAAGCGTTGGAGACATGTGTCAGACGATTAAGAGGTTGTTACGAGTTAACGGAGAAGGTCGTTACGAGTTAACGGAGAAAGTCGTTACAACTTAACGGAAGAAGACGCGTTTCGACTATTGAAGAGAGCGTTAACAGAGACGTTAAGTGCTGTTACGTGAAGAAGTTTAAAGAGAAAGACGAAGATCATTTCCAACCATACAGATCTCACAGAATTGCAGACTTGATACCTTCTTCTTGTCGAGAAAACCTTTTCTGAGTAAAACATCACATATAAGAATATTCTACTATAACAATATTTATTTTTGAATATTTCCTATTTTACTTTAACAAAATCTTACAAAGTCTTTTGATTATCAATTTTAATTAATTCATTAAATTCATAATTATTATTAAAATATTATAATTTTGGTATTATTTAAATTTAAATAAAGAATAAATGTTTTTATTATATATTATTTTAATTTCTAAATTTAAATTATAAAGTTAGAAATATAAATTTTAGTTTAATAAAAATAAATTATACAAGATAAAAAGTTATATTATATGATTATACGATTTTTTAGTTTAGAGTTGATGGTTTATGTTTGTAAATTAAATAAAAGAAATTTAGCTTATATAAATTAAAAAATATTTAAAATAAATTTTGATCAATGAGAATTATAAAAAAAATTAATCCATTTTCATTTGAAAACATCAAAATGAAATTGGTTAAATAGATAAATTATTCTAATTTGATTCTTATATGATTATATTTTTTTAAAAATGTATTAAAATATAAATAAATTATATATTAATATATGTTGTTTCATAAAAAATATGAATAAAAATATATATAATTATATATTAATAATATCGAACAAGACATATTAAGTTACATAATACAAACACTATAAGAAAACTTAATGAAAGCCGACAACATTTTCTGAGAACATGAGACGTCGGAACAATAGCTACAATTTACTCACAATTTTCCGAGAAATGAACATTTTTGTAGGTACTTGCTTGAAAATTTTCGACAAGCCCGTTTCTCAAAAATTTCTCCCGAAAAGTCGTCGGAACATTCCAATGAACTGGTTTTATCAGAAGTTTATATCATAACGATTTGTCAGAATTTTCTCATTTGTTCTCGGTGTATCTTCGAAAACTTCTTGGAAAACTGACGGGATTTTTTGTTTAAGATAATAAGATGTGTCAGATAATCGAATAGTTTCCGCGGAGATACCAACAATATGATATTTGTCACAAAATTATTGGAAGTTCCTAAAAAATTACTGACGGTAGAGTGTTCTCGAAAAGAGCTCGGTAAAATTTAACCAAGTTTGTCGGTAACTTCTCAGAATGTGAAGTTGTGTTTGGCGCTTAAAATTTTCAAACTCTCGAAACTCCTGGTCAAAATTTTGGGATTTGGTTTCCAAGAGAATACCAATAAGCATGTTTGTCGGAAAAATCTTATTATAAAGAACAAGCTACATTTTGTTTACCAATCACACTTCATCTTTTCTCAGTTTGTTTTCGGTTAATAGCTTCTTTCTAGTTCTCAAACATCGAAGAAAGTAACAATGTTAAGGAATGAATATAATCTCATTTACTCATCTGTATCATATCACGAGAATCACTCCTTTCATTACTCTTACAATCTCAATAATCACGTTCTCTATATATATCTCTATAATTCCCTATCAATGAATATACGAGTTTCAGATCATGTAACCATATCTTCTTCATTCTTTTTTTTATTATTTTTTACTATGCTTGGTATTCTCATTATATTTCCAAGATGCTTATGGAAAATGTGTTTCGTTTTATTCATAAAAGAATGGATCGATGATGATTTCTCAAAAACAGAGTATGTGGCAGATGATATGAGAAATTAATTCAAGAACTGCCAAAACAGAGACACAAGGGAACCCAGAAATTTAACAGAATATAAATCATCAGGAACCCAAATCTTGACAAATTTTCTCGGAAACTACACGGAAGACCCCGATGGTTTTCAGATGAGCAATTCTTGGTATTTTCCAAGAATGTCCAGAATTTGAAGGAAATAACCGATGATTTTACGATCATGAATTTTATCAGAAAACTTGATCTCGGAAAGTACCAATAAATCTCCGACAAATATTACCGGCAACGTAACGAGGACATGATCTGTCGGTAACTTTCCGAGAACTTGACAACAACTTCAATTTTCCGAGGCCCAAACTTCGACTATTTAACTTTTCTCGGAAAGTCACCAGAACTCGTCAATTCCGACGACTCTACGAGAATAGTGACGTCGGGAATCAAGTGTGTTTTTTTTGTAGTGAAAACACCAATTAGTAATAAATATTTTATCAATTAGTCATAAAACTTAAATATAAATTTCCGCGCAAACGCGCGGATTAGAGTCTAGTATCTCTTAATTAAGTAGCATTCATAATCGATCAATATCAAATTATGGGCATTATTGGTAGGTCTATTGAACTGTATTATTGTCCCTTTCTCATATACATATTTTTTTTTATTAGGTTTGTTTTCTTCTATGGAAGTTCATAAAAACTAGTTACTTTCCACAGAGTCGTTCCGCATCATTTCTTAACAACCTCTGCCTTTTGGTCAACAGTACCAACAACTTTCAAGCATATCTGCCTTCTAACTCCTCTTCTGCTCTTCTTTCACTTTGGTGTGACCAAAAAAACATAACTAGATAAAAATGGAGGTTCCAATATGGCAATGGTGTTGTTGGTATTGTTAAATATGGCAACCTCTGCATATGACGATAAAAACAGCTTTGATGGCTGCATATGACGATCAAATATGGCAATGGTGTTTGATAAAAACATGTTAGTCTAAAGGAAAAAAAGTCTATCTACTAACCTCTGCCTTTTGATATTATTCGCTTCGGGCAGCCATCAAAGCTGTTTTTTAAGGCCATGATTAACCCGGGTCTCTTACGGTGGGGTTCTTAACGAAAAATTTGTCTTTTTTTTTTTTTTTTTTTTTTACATTTTTCCCGCTAAGAGACGGCTCTTATGGTTCTTATTTAAGAGACGGTTCTTAGTTTTTCTTAGTTAAAAGCTAAGATACGTCTCTTAGAAAAGTTAAGAACCCCACTTTAAGAGACTCCGGTTAATCGTGCTCTAACAGTACCAACACCATTGCCATATTGATGTTTGATATTAACCTGTTTTTAAACAGACTAACCTCTTCCTTTTGATCTTTATTCGCTTCGGGCAGCCATCAAAGCTGGCACGGCTCTGGTCATATGTATCATATTCTTGGCAATTGCTTCTCACTTTCTGGGACGACTCTTGTGTACCCCTCGAGAGAGAATCATCGCAGACAGTAAGCTCAAAAAGAAAGATGGACCAGAACCTGCGGCTCAAGGAAAGACTCAGAAGAAAAGCGTTGACCAACTCGTATGATGATCATCAAGTTGTTTGTTAAGTTTGAGTTGTAACTTGTAAGTCACATGCTACTTTTCTACTCCTTATAAAATACTCCATCCGTTACATTAAGATAGACATTTTAGAAAAAAAAATTAGTTTCATAAAGATAAACTTTTTGTGTTTTGTATGAAAATATTGTAAATTTCAAAAAAAGTTATTGATTTTACTGATTTACTATTAATTAAAATTTATTAAAAATTAAAAATTACATAAAATAATACATTTATTATATTGATTTACTAGATTTTTTTAATATATGTGGAAACATAAAAAGTTTTATCTTTATGAAACAGAGGAAATAATACTAAATGTTTGATCAATTTGGTTTGCATTACTCAACAATAAATAAAGTGCTAGAGTAAACACAAATATGTCTTTCCGCAGCTTATAGTGAAAGCCTCGAGTAGTTTCATTTTATGACCAGAGTAGATCACAATGATATTTTTGGCAGATGATGTAACTTTGAGAGTTGTTGAAAACAACAAGATTGACGCAGCAGAATAAAAGGGTGAGAAATCAAGAAAATGCTTTTGGTCATACAATGGTAATCAAGAGAAACACTTGACTAAGTAATAAGAATAAAGATTATGATGATAAAGAAAATAGTGAGTGTAATAAACAAATAATCCTCAGCGTTCGTATAGAACAATCGTTGGGATGTGTCACAACTTTCACTACCAGCTTTTTCCAAAAATCGAAATCTTAATGACGTAATGAAGATGATTGTAAGCTTGGAACTTTAATAACTCCTAAACCGGGATGTTATTAGATTATTTAAAAAGAATCAATCAGGTATATGTTAGCAAAATGACTGTACAAGACAAGATCCTAAGTCCTAATCCCCCGTTCTTCTAAACCATACAAACAAAAGAGGCTGTGCCCGAGAAGTATATGGTGAACAACCATAATCAAGCCTGTTCCCAGAAGTTTGCTTTTATTTTTTTTCAACTTTCTGTAAGAAAATCTCGATACGAATAAACCTCTCCTAGAATCACCTCCCATTAGCAGGAAGCGAGCACCGGGCTTGTCTGCTAACGTCCCTCTTAGCCTTATCAGCTTGAGCTCGACGTACAGCCAACAAGATCTGCCTTTCATGTTCTTTCAACATTTCATCCAAGTTTCCTTCTCCTGAGATCAATGGTCCTGAGTAATGAATCCTATCTCTCTTCTCTCCATCATATACCTATGTTTCCACCATATTGTGATCAGCAACACGAGGAACTAACAGATACAACAATTTTAACGTGGTTTTTGTTTTTGTTTTACCATTATTGATCCTTTGCTAGAGGATGAAGGGTCATCTTTCCTTAAACCATTGGGTTTCTCAAGCAATCTTTGGGACAAATTGCAATTCCCAGAACCATCTTCACGCCAGTGTTGATTCACTAAGGCGTCTCTCATACTTCCATACTGTGAACCATCTCTGTTAGATGCTACCGAGTTTGAGAATCTTGACAATTGGGCTCCTCCACGTTGGACACAAGACCTTTGTGTTCTAAGATGGCTTGACCCGTTAGGATGATTGTCACCATTTGTGTAAACTGGGTAGGGATTGTGTTGTTCTATCCGGAAGCCAGAGCCAGAATCTCCCTCAGGGTTGAACTTCTCACTCACGCTTGTCTGGTTAGTCTCCCCTAGACGTTTCTGTAATATTGAGAAGGAACAATCCAAGCAATAAGATAGAAGTATTGGCTTATACACACATGTAATGCATCTATAGTCACGGAAGATACCTGTATTGATGTCAGTAACTCTGCATTGGCACCAGGAGCAGGTACAGCTCTTGATTCTTTTGACAACCCTCTCGGCTCATTCTGTTTACTGCTCGCACCTTTCCTTCTGCCCATGAGAAAATTTTGAGATGCGTGAGTGTTTACTAGAGATGATACTAAGAAAAAACTTGTGAATGGTAGAGAGAAACAAGACTCTTCCAGTAAAAAGGGTCAGACGATCTGAATGATACCGTCTTGCTTCCTCTTCTCGAAGCTTGATATCAAATTCTTTCCTTGGCTGATATCTAGGTAAGCTTGATGGCTCGCTTGGAAAAGGTTTTGTCGTAAAGAACTGAGTAAAAAAAGGAATGTGTAAGCCACGATGTCACTAAAGTATTGAAACCTGAATCTAGAATAGTTCACAAGTTATAACCTCGCTTTGAAGGGCAGAAGATGTGGTTCCACGTGCTTCTGGCTCTACAGCTAGAAGAACATCAAGGAGAGACAAAGCAGAAGGAGGGATAAGATCCTTATAAGTACCAGCTAAACATCGCTTGTACTGATGTTGAGGTTTAAAGATGGTTGCATGCCGTAATCTTGATCTTCTCCAATACTCCTCAGAAGGTGATCCGCAGAGTTTAAAGATCTTGTGCATTTGTTCAACCTATTCATAAAGAAACAAAATGCTCTTTTAATATCCATTTTCTGCTCTGACACAATATTTAAACGAATCATAGTGGAAACAACACCTCTGTTCTTCCTGGAAGAAGAGGCTTTCCAGTAAAGAGCTCAGCAAGTATGCATCCTGTGCTCCACAGATCAGCCGTGATTCCATAGTCTGTGGAACCAAGCAGAAGCTCAGGTGGGCGGTACCACAAGGTCACAACACGGCTAGTCAGAGGCTGTTTCCGTTGGCCGCGGTAAAAAGTAGAAAGACCAAAATCAGCAATCTTGAGATTATTGTTACGATCTAGCAGAAGATTTGATCCCTTGATGTCACGGTGTAACACACCACAGCTATGGCAATGTTCTAAACCAAGCAGCAACTGCTTCATATAGCATTTAATCTAGCAAAAAACGATATCAGAATGTTAAAAAACAAGACACAAACTCGCTTTACTACAAACTTTCAGATGTTTTTTTCTTTCTTACTTGTGCCTGAGAGAACTTAATCCCAGGGGTTGAAGCAAGGCCAGTAAGATCATGGTCCATGTATTCAAATACAAGATACATACTTGCTGAAGCCTTTGAAATGATAAGCCCTTCGAGTTTCATAACGTTTGGATGGTTAAGCCTACGAAGGATGATTATCTCTCTGGCCATGAACCTCACACTCTCAGGATCCATGTTAGCAAACCGAACCTTCTTCAACGCAACGATATGGTTCGTTTCGAGATCACGGGCTCTGTACACATTGCTATACGTCCCTTGCCCAATCTGCAATTCATAAAAAAGAGCATTACTTTAGTAACATTTGAGATTCAAAAGCAAAGATTCAATTTCAAACTTGGTTTCTCTCACCATCTCTAATTTCTCGAAGGAATCTGCACTACGAGGAAGCCAACCATCGAGAGCTTCACCAGCAACAGAAACCAACCAAGAAGGCCAACCGGCAATAACCTTAGCTGTTCTGTCTCCATTAGTAACACTACCAATTCTACTAACTCTTGTCTGCAATGGTCCTACATTATCAAGTAACTCCACAGTGGTGTCTTTTCGAGACACTGATTCAAGAGATTTCATCTCAAAGCTCTCCTTCTCCTCCTCCTCGTCATCAGCGAAGACACTATTGGTATCCTTAGGAATCAGCCTCGATGTAGCTTCGCTTCCATTGACGCTGGTTTCCTCTAAATCAAGAGTATCGTTGTTTCTGGAAGAAGAAGAAGATTGTTTCTTGGAGGTTTTTGGAATATTCACGTGGTTGGTCTCGATGTAACCATCATTAGTTCGCACTCCTTTTGAGGAAACGCAGCCCATGGATCCAGATCAGGAACACTGTAACCGATTTTGATTCTTCTACGATGCAATTTTCAAAAACCAGATTTGAAATTTAAAGAGAGACCAGAAAGGAACTATAGATCCTAAGATGATCAAACGAAAAAGTGAGAGCTTGTAGATCTAAACAACAACTGGGATTGTTTAGATGAACATTGTTGTGTCCGAAAGTAGTTTAGGTGTTGACGAATTTGAAATCAGATAGAATCAAAGGGTAAAAGACTTGGTCAGTAAGAAGGAAAAGGCGATGAAAGAGGGAGAGAAAAGAAGAAACTTGGTAGAACTTTTGCAAACAAGCGATTTTCGGATCTGAGTTGTTGTTCATACCAGCGAAAATTCTGCAAATATAAATCAAAAAGGAAAATTGATGAAGAAGGAAGCAAAAAGGAAAATCAAAAGTCGAAGTCAGACAGGATGTGGGATATTCCTATGTAATTTAATACTATCCCTTTACAAGCTTCATCCCATCACGATTTTATTTGGAAAGTTCACACATTTAAATACTTATAACCAGAACAATACAATTTTTTTTATTATTATCATTTTTTAATATTTAATGTGTTTTTATTATGTTGTGACAAAAATATATTTATAAGAAAACCATGACTTTTTAATGCCACATAAGTAAAAACCCGACCCCATGTAGGCAATCGCAGACATGGATTAATGAACGCAGCAGTAAAACGCTACAAACTACGTTAAGGCTGAGTAATAATAGTGTTACGGCTGCATAATAATAATGTTGCGGCTGAGTTAAACAACATCGCTGACTTATGAGAATTGGATGGCGTACGAACATAAGTCAGCCGTTAGAGACGACTGATTTATAGAAATCTTGCTGATTTATGGGATAACAATTGACTTACATACACAAGTTACGACCGACTTATACATCGGCAGGATGATTTGTCAAAAATTCGACAAAGTTGTAGTTAAGACACAAATGAGTTATGTTTTACTGGCTGATTTAATGATCATCGACTGGCTGAGTAATTAAAATAATGGCTGACTTATGGGAGGTTGTTATGGCTGAGTTATATTTAATCAGTCCTAACTGGTAGGATTAATAGTAAACTCAACTTAATTACGGCTGATTTATTAGTGAAAGATTAATTGCTAGAATATCACATTTGACTGTTGATTTATTTGCCAATACATCTAACTTAAGATTTTCCATCCTAACTATGGCTAATTTATTAATGAAAGATTAATTACTTAAATAGTATTCACGTTTCGGCTGACTTACGTTGTACTTGACGGCTAATTTAATAAGACTGAGTTATGTATTCATGAGGAACTCGCAAAGTCGATACTCGATGATTACAAATTGAATGAATCTAGACATCAAATTCAACTAAGCAACATGTTCTTGAATAAAGCTTTGAAAACAATTGTGCACGACACTCCACCAATTTACGTCTCCAATAGTCAACAATTGCGAGGCTTTCTATGCCTAAGGAAAATCGAACAACTACATCTCTGTGTGGAGATTATGGAGAAAAAGAATAGCAAAATCAGTCGGAATAACGGAACAACAGAGGGAAGTAAAAGGTTATTCAGTTTTAGCTAAGAATTAGAAGTTTCAAAAGTTGAACTAGATACAAAGATTACGGTGGGGGGTTACGACGACGGTTTCAGTTTGGAGGAGAGACTCGGCGACAATGAGAATGACTGCTTTAGTAAAGTGGAAGGAAAAAATAACAAAGTAGGCAGAGAAGATGAAGTAGGCGAAGAAGACGAAGAAGATGATGAATGTGAAAGCCGATTTAATATGTTTGATGACGCGGATGGTGCATCATCTGAAGATGATAACTTCAGCTCATACGGTGAGTCTCCAACACAAGACGAAAATTCACCGACGCTACCTCCTAAGAAGAGATCCCATAACTTGTTGATGAGAAAATCTAAAAGGAATTCGAAGGTTCTAAGGTTGGAGATGACTTCGTTGAACCTTGCGGTAGGGCAACGATACGAGAGTAAAGACGATTTTGAGAGACGACTAAAACTTCTTATAGTGAGGGATCAATTTGATTTTGATGTAGACGTATCCAATTCAGAATTACTCATTGTTAAGTGTTGGGTGGATGGGAATCTCTGGAGAGTTCGTGCTTCTACACAAGGGGGTTCCATGGCATTTTATATTCGTATTGACGATTCGGATCATACATGTTATGTAACTGAGCGTTCTAATCGATCTCGACAAGCAACAACATATATTTTCGGAGAGTTGTAAATGGAAGTTCTCGGCGACGTTGGTTCGTCTGTTTGACCTACGAGTGTTGAAATAACTATCAATAAGCAGTTTAGTGTAAAGGTAATTAAAACGTTATGGCTAAGTTATTTAAACGATTGGATATTAAAGATACGACTGAGTTATTTGTAACAAATACGGTTGAGTTATTTAAACGATTGGACTCAGTTATATTAAAGATACGACTGAGTTATTTGTAACGATACAACTGATTTATTTAAACGATTGGGCTGATTTATATTAAATATACAACTAAGTTAAATTAACATTGCGACTGACTTAAGTCTACGATGCAGTTGGCTTATTTGCATCGTTTTTCATGTGCATGGATGGATTATTGGAAATCATATAGGATGCTGAAATTTTCAAGGGAAGTTGATATAACCTATTTATTACTAGTTTTAGGCCATGTTATAGGCTCTATTTAGGGTCTGTTATGTGTGTCTAGACTATGTTTTAGGGTCTTTACAGGTCCATATACGTTTTGGAGATAAATCGAGATACTTGGAGCTTTTGGAACATTTAGAGGAGAAAAATCCATAGCTGATCAATTAGACAATCAAAGTACAAGGCACTCATCGAACGATGTTGCGAGACCAATATCGATCGATGTTGAAAACTTGCCATCGATCGAAAACTAATTCACAGACAACCGATCTCAAGCCCAAGTTAGAGATAAATGACAAAGATACCCTGGACGAGTTTTGACCTAGATTTGAGGGTTTTATATTTATGCTTTATGTATTACACAGAAAAGTGGAGTTCAAAAGGAGTTTCTTCTTCTATTATAGATTTATGGTTTTTAGGGAAAAAGATTCATAACTCTTTAAGGATATTTGTATTGGAAAACCAATATTTTATCTATGCATTATATTCAGACTATTGTTCTTACTTTAATTGTATATGAGTAGTTATCAACTAGATTTATGGTTGATCATGGATTAGCCCAAAAGTAGGATTGCTAGGTTAGGTTAATATCCATCAATTGAGTTGTGCTTAATTCTTACATTCTAAAGTAGCTAACTAAGATCTTGAAGGTAGGACATGGATTACTACGAGAGTAGGTTCTGTGCCAGAATAGACTCCATTTAGCTTAGTGAACATATTAAGTCTCGTTTACACTTCTTTCTTATTTCACCGTTGATCGACATCAGACCTTAGCCGTCGATCAATGGTCTTTCCTTTTGATCGCATACGATAGTTGGAGTTAAAAGGGTCAAAATAGTTAATATATGAGTTCTAGAATATTTACATATTTGTGCTTCCTATTCCCTATAATCCATTAAGCTTGAAACCCTAGGTCTAGTATACTTGCATTTACATCTAGTTATTTTGATAGCATATTTCCATATTTACATTATTATCATATTTCCATATTTTATCTATACCTCCTCACAAAGAATATTTCCTTACATTTATCATTTTCTACTAATATATATATATATATATATATATATATATATATAGCTTAGTTTTTAGAAATAAGAAAGTTATTGTGTGCCATTGCTCTCTGTGGATTCGATTCCTAAGTACTACACCTGATCTCTCTCGGCAAGAGTTTTATTTGTGTGTTAAGATTATGGTTAATTTGAGAGTTAATTTTTTAGGATATTCATACTCTGCTAGAACAATAAACACACCATTGGCGTTGTTGCCGGGGAGCATTGATCGCCATTAGATTTAATTTCTAGGATTTAGTCTAGGTTTGTTTTTACTTTCAAGTTACTAAATTTTTCTTTTCTTTGTTTTTCAGGTACATGCAAAGGAGTACCAGGAGAAATAAAGGACAAGAACTATTATTCTTAGACCCAGAGAAACTCGAACGTACGATCCGCAAAGAAAGACAACAAGCATCGAGCGACGACATCTACACAGCGTCGACTGACACTTCTTTACGGACAACATTGACCAACATCAGAACTCGAGCAGCGACGGACATTGATCACACCTCATCGATCGACAACAACAGACGAGTTCAGATGGTTGCGACTTTAGTATTCGTTTAGATGAGAATGGAGACTTGCGTGACCTCAATGGTCTTCTGTGTAATGCAGCAGGTCAAAAGATAGACGACCAGGGGACTGTAATCCCTGATATAGAAGCAGAAGCGGAAGCAAATGCTGCAGTAGCTCAACCTGAAGCTAATGCCCAAGCTTCTCTAAGAACACTGGCTGACTACAATCATCCATACCAGTTATACGCCAACAAATCTGTCATTCGTCCTCCAGGTTTTCAGAGAAACGATTTTGAGGTCAAGCCAGCTTTCTTTGGACTTATAGCGCAAACGCCTTACCATGGGTTGCGACATGAGCACCCTATGGATCATCTGGAGCGATTTGAGGAATCTGGAGCGATTATCTAGTGACTACTATTAATGCCAATGGATTCCCTGAGGACTATCTCTATTGTAAGGTCTTCAAGTACCCACTTGGTGGAGAAGCTTCATATTGGCTTAAGCAGCTACCGCCATGATCTCTGACATCCTAGACTGACATCAAGAACGCTTTCTTGCGTAACTTCTTTGCTGAAACGAGAGCAGAAGATCTAAGGAGCAAGATTTCTACTTTTTTCACAAGAACCTTAAGAGTATTTCAGAAACTCCTAGATCAGATTCAAGTCATACCAGAGAGATTTTCCACATCATGTGTTCAACGAATTGCAACTTCTTAGCACTTTCTTCAGAGCTATTGGATTACAGTATCAGATGGTTTTAGCCACAACCAGTGAGGGAAATTTCAGCATCAGGATCCCTGAAGAAGCTATGAGTTTGATTGAGAACCTAGCATCCAACAGCAGTACCAAGAACACAAATTTGAGAGGAGGAAATCAACTCCAGCTGTGAGCAAGGAGCAAATTAAAGAAATCAAGGTAAAGCTGGATAGTGTTCAGAAATTTCTCATAAAACATGTTACTTTTGCGGAAGTAGAAGAAATAGGGTTTGGAGAAGATCAGATTGAAGAAGGGGATGTGAACTACGTCGATGGGAATTGTTTCCAGAGACAAGGGAATCCAAGTTTCAATAGGAACTCCTATGGGACTGGTCAAAGGAGTAACTTAAATTAGAGTTCACAGCAAAAGCTCTTCAACAACAACAAAACTTATGGATCTTCCTACTACCAGAATCCTCCTTTAGAAAGCTCAAGAAAGCAAAATCAAAGCAATGGCTGACAGAGTATTAGAGAAACATAAGAAGATGACTGTGGATATCAATGGAAAAATAGATGGTCTCTACCTCAACCTCAATACCAAGTTCAAAAACCTCAGCACCAATGTGAAGAAGTTTGAGAATCAAGTGAAACCATTAGGAGACATGAGAGCTTGATTTAAGAGAAAATAGAGGCTGGACAGAAGCACCACGTCAGTGTATTGATTGATGATGATTTTTGCAGGAAGTTAAGAGAAAGAAGATCAAAGAAAAATATTTTTGTGTGGAAAGTTCTATGTCATTCGTCAGTTTGCATTGGTGTCGATCAACACCAAGCAATGACCATCGATCGACAGCGAATCCTGCAATATCAGTGGCTTCATGTTAATCGACTAACATCGATCGACACAAAAGTCAGAGAACCAACCAACAGAGTGATATACGTATCGATCGACAGTGCGACCTTAGCATCGATCGACAAATGAGGAAACCAATTTGACTGCCAAACATCAACACGAGCTTGATTTTGCATCCGACTTGACAGTTTCAGAACAAAATACAAACACGTCTAAAGCTATGGATCTCAATAGAGAAGATGAGGGACACTCCAAAATAAAGCAAAAGATCCCCAAACATCAATGCAGAGAAGCCAATGAAAAAAAGATGGATACCTTTGCTAAAAAAGTTTTTAAAATTCCTCTAGATATCTCTTTTGGTGAAGCTTATTATACTCACATATTGTGGATGTTTTTTAGAGAAACAAGGGAGACAAATGATGATATAGAAATCATGTTTAATCATCTCAGAGAGAAGATGAAGCAAAAGACTTGTCTGAGGAAGAAAAATGATCCTGGAAAGTTTGTGGTTCCATGCTTCATCAAGGGCAACAAATATCCCAATGCCCTTTGTGGTACTAGATCATCAGTGAGCATTATGCCAACGTCTATGGTAGAGGAGCTAAACCTGGGAGGGGAACCCTCCAATGATTCTTTCACATTTGTAGACTGCTCAAGAGTGAACTCAGGTGGGATGGTAAAGATGTTCGAGTGCAGATTAACAACACCATAGTCCCAATAGACTTCCATGTGATGGACATCAGAATAGATTGAAATTCTTCACTACTACTTGGGAGAGCATTCCTAGCCACTGTGGGAACTATCTACGAGATGAAGTTAAACAGATTGAATTTATCTCTAGTTGATTGAAATATTTTTTATGAACCTATTAAGAATAAGAGCAAAGCTACTCTGATTGAATTGTGTAATGATGCGGAGCTCGTGGCCACATGCTTCTGCGATTATGAGTTCAATGAGGAATCAAAAGAAGGCACATCGATCGATACCCAGCCCAGAAAATCGATCGACGAGGTTGTAGTTCAATAATTGATCAACGCCCCCGCCTTATTATCGATCGAGACTCACCCTTCAGAATTGTTGCCCTTTAGAACTAATCAATACCTACCATGCAGGTCTCGATTACAACCCAGCCTACTTCGAGCACGATGAAGACTACAAAGAAGAAGATATAATCAAATGCCGGGGTATTGCTATGGAAGAGGCTGGTGTTTTTCATGTTTCCCATGAACTCGGGTAATCGACGTCGATCAATGGCAACCAATCACCATCGATTGATACTGGTATTAACTCAGAGTCCAAACTAGATTCAGCTGCAGAACGTGAGTGGGAGTATGGTTATCTACAACCAGATGAGTTCAGTACTATGAGAGATCCAGACGGTCACGCAAGAGCTATGGATGGCCGAATTCTGCATGTCACGAGGGAAATATGGCAGATATACTTGTGATGACTAAAGGAGCTGGGAATCTTTTCGGCCAAATGTCTGATTATCAAGCATCGATCGACGGTCACCATACACCATCGATCAATACACATCAGGCATACCGAGGATACGATGAAGCTTACAAAGAATATGATGCAGATTACAAAGAGGAAGAGCTGACTGAGTCTTGCGGCCTAGCACTAGAAGAGTTTGGTTGGGTAATGAACGCGAAAGTAAATAATCGAGCATCAATCAACAACATCTCATTGGCTTCAAACAATATCAGACTCAAACCAGAACAAGAACCAAGAGCAGAAGATACATGTGTTGGTTATTTTAGACCATATGAGTTTAGAATTTTTTAGAGAAACAAAAGGACGTGCACATGCTATTTATGGGAGAATTCTAAGAATAACTAAGGAGGATGTAGCAGATGCCCTTGTTATGGCTAATGGATCAGGAAATTTATTTGGACAATAGCATCAGCCACCGATCGATGCACAAGTACAAGCATCGATCGACAGTGAGGAGCAAAAGAATGTGCCGATCCATAATGATCTATACACTTCCAAACATCCCAAATTAATCGACGACATCCATAATGCATCGATCGATACCACATTTCCAAGGGTGAACCAGTTTTGTACCTCTCATCCTTATGGTTCAGGAAGTCCACGATTGATCGATTGGATAAACCCACTACTGATCTACGGTCGTATAGAGCATGGAAAGAGAGTTTATGATGCTATGGCAGAAGATTTTCCATTGGGAAAAGAAAGATGAGTATGGCTTCTAAGAGATGAGAATGGTAATAGTAGACATCAACTACTATGTTTGAGCAGAGCTACATATGTTTACTAGAACATGCATCAAAGATTGTTATGTCTATGATGAAGCAAAAGACATACAGCAGAGCAGAGATTTATGATATTGTGCATGATATCTACAAAGCTCAAGAGATGTCACTGAATGATTTCTACAAGAGGATTGATGATGTCTATTATCATATAGACAAGTTCCTCAACGGGTTGACTACACGCATGGATGAGATGAAGAAAAATTTGGATTTTGTTCGAAGACAACATCGATTGGAGCAGACATAGTGACATCGATCAACGACATCATCAGGCCATCGATCGATACTGAGTTTGACAGACAAAAGTCCACAGCAGAGAAAATAATTAGAAGACATGTTCGATGAGATTACTTTCTCTTAAAGCCTGATGAAGGAAGATATCTCTCAACAATTGAAGGATATATCAGAGACTACAACTGCCAGACTTAGAATGCTACATCGCAGTATTGAGAATCTACAAAGGAGAATGCATTCAATGGAGGTTGCTAACGAGATCATAAAAAATTAGAAATCCAGAGGAGATGAGGCAATGGGAAGCTTAGTTGGTACATGGTTTCAAAAGAGCAAAGAAGATGTAGACACTTGTTTTCCAAGCGTTGATCCACCTCCATTATAGTCAGAAAGTTAAAACGTCGAGCTTAAGACTATAACCAAGCGTTGACTGGGAGGAAACCTACTGTTTAGTAAACTTTTTAAGTCCACCAGCGATCGACACCATAGAGGCACCATCGGTCGACAATGGATCGCGACCATCAATCGACCACACATGCCTACCATTGATAGACACCCTCTTACATAGGGGGTACCGAGTTTTATACTTAAACTATTAACTTATGATTTGGATTTTTCCTAAACCAATCTGGGACGGATTACACTGGGGACAGTGTAATTTAAGTTTGGGGGAGGTTCGCTAATGCTATTTATTTGTTTTTGAGTTTTATTTCTATAATAATATAATTTTTTCAAAAAATGTATTATTGAGTCAAGAAGGGGACTATGATCAAGATTTATTATTGACTAACCACACTTTAGCACCATTATTAGAAGGTTGTTTGCAGAGATACTAGAGATACCAAAGTGGATTATCCTGCCACTATATCACACTTGCTTAGAAAGTTTGAAGGAACCGAAGCTGATTTCCAACACTAATCCTGACATTAACTGCTTGCTTTAGGGCTTGGTATACAGTGGATCAGATTGCTTCTTCAAGTCTGGAAGGTAAAAGTCTGTGTGCTTCTGATTCCCCTCTCTCCCCCCTTCAGATTAAAAAAGGATTTGAACACGATTTGGTGGCTAAAACCATTAAAGCTTTATTCATATGATTCTAGAAAGAGATAAAGGTAAAAAAAAGTGAACATGATCTTGTGGCAAAAACCATTAGGGCTTTATTTATGGAAACCTGTCCAAATATCTCAGTCAATTAGAAAAATAAATTGATACCCTTAAAGAAAGGGAGACATTGACTGAGAGAAGTGAGAAGAGAGAAAGGAAAGGGATCAGAGAAGAACAAATATGTGCTTAGATACTTGCAGGGGTAAGAGTTTATATGTCATTTATCGATAATCCCAGGGTAAAACCTGCACTTGTATTTTATGCAAAGAAATGAAATCAGTACAGGGGTGAGTTAGACTACTATTCGCTAAGTTGTTGGTAGAATGATTTTGGTTGTTAGACTATGATATAGTATATAAAGTTACTATGTGATTGAGTTAAAAGGTTTTGGTTGCAACAAAGTAGAATGACAGTTATACTTAGACATTATGTGAGTATTTGCTTTTCAAAACCTCTTTCACAGGTTTATTTGCTTGAGGACAAATAAAAAGTTAAGTCTGGGGGAGTCGATATAGCCTATTTATTATCAGTTTCAGGCTATAGGCTCTATTTAGGGTCTATTATGTGTGTATAAACTATGTTTTAGGGTCTTTACAGGTGCAAACACGTTTTGGAGAGATATGGAGCTTTTGGAACATTTAGAGGAGAAGAATCCGTAACTGATCAGTTAGAGAGTCAAAGTACAAGACATGCATCAATCGACGACACTACCTTTTCATCGACCGATATTACAAGACCAAGATCGATCGATGTTTCACACTTGCCATCGATCGACAACGAATTCGTAGACTGCCGATCTCAAGCCCAAGTTAGAGACAAATAACAAAGATACCCTAAACGAGTTTTGACCTAGATTTGAGGGTTTATATTTATGCTTTATATATTACACAGAAAAGTGGAGTTCAAAAAGAGTTTCTTCTTCTATTATAGATTTAAGATTTTTAGGGAAGAAGATTCATTACTCCTTAGGGATATTTGTATTAGAGACCCAATTTTTATCTATGCATTATATTCAGACTATTATTCTTACTTTAATTATATCTGAGTAGTTATCAACTAGATTAGGGTTGAATGATAGCGATCATGGATTAGCCCAAAAGTACGATTGCTAGGTTAATTTAATATCCATCAATTGAGTTGTGCTTAATGCTTGCATTCTAGAGTAGCTAACTAGGATCTTGAAGGTAGGACATGGACGACTACAAGAGTAGGTTTTGTGCCATAATAGACTCCATTGAACTAGATTGTTAGGCGCATGCGAGAGCTGGGCTAATTAGCTTGGTGAACATATCAAGTTCGTTCACACTTCCTTCGTATTTCACCGTCGATCGACATCAGGCCTTAGATGTCGATCGATGGTCTTTCCTTTTGCTGGCATACGAGAGTTAGAGTTAAAAGGGTCAGAATAGTTAATATTTGAGTTCTAGAATATTTACATTTTCGTGCTTCCTATTCTATATAATCCATTAAGATTGAAACCCTAGGTTTAGTATACTTACATTTGAATATACTTAGTTTGATAGCATATTTCTGTATTTACATTATTATTATATTTCCATATTTCATTTATACCTCCTGATAAGGAATATTTTCTTAAATTGATTGTTTTCTACTAATATATATATTTACCTAGCTTAATCTTAGAAATAAGAATACTATTGTGTGTCATTGCTCTATGTGGAATTGATCCCTAAGTACTACACCTGATTTTTCTTGGCAAGAGTTTTATTTGTGTGTTAAGATTATGGTTAATTTGATAGTTAATTGTTTAGGATATTCATACCCTGCTAGAACAATAAACACACCGTGTCAGAAGTCGATTAGGGAACTCTTGAGAGTAGGTTTGAAAACTTTCCTTCTTACTTATACATGATAAGAAGGCAAATCTGGGTACAATTACGCATCTTAAAATCGATGAGTTTGGAAGATTCATGTATGTGCTCTTTGTGTTTGGTGCGAGCATAAATGGGGTTCCTTTCATGCGAAAAGTTATGATTGCCAATGGTACGTTTCTTAATGGTAAATACAAAGGAATGCTTCTCACAACACTAGCTCATGATGGTAACTTTCAGATTTTTTCAATAGCCTTCGGTGTGGTTGACACTGAAAATGATGACTCGTGGCACTGGCTTTTTACGCAACTAAAAGTTTGATTCCTGAAGACGAGTGTCTTGCAATAATCTTAGATACACATAAATTTATAAGGAAAACAATTGGAAATGTGTATCCGTTGGCTTCTCGGCGGTACAAAGGAAAAGATGTATTTTGTCTGGTGAAGAAAGCGTCAAGATGTTTTAATATGCCTGACTTTACTACGATGTTCGAGCAGATTGAAGCGATTAATCCTGAACTTCATGGCTACCTCCAAAGCACTATCAAATGCTAGAGGTCTTAACATTGTCAAATTATTAGAATCAATATGGTTTATGATGACTAGATGCTTTGGTGACCGGAGAGAGGATGCTAAATCGCAGCTAGCACCCCTATGCGTGGTGTAGAGAAACTACTACATGTAAGTCAACCGTAAAAATTCATAAACCAAGCGTAAAAGTTCATAACTCAGCCATAACGTTTTTATTATGTATTTATTATAGGATCGTGTCACTTCCGCCAGAATGTTGACGGTAAAAATGATTGATGTTAATCACACTAAAGTTCCATATGGATCTTCTGGGAGTCTTTGCATGTTGTTAACTTGGAAGGGAGAAAGTGCACATGTCAGCGTTTCGATAACGAGAAATTACCATGTGTGCACGCATTCGCATCTGCCAAGTACAAGAATGTTGGTCGTATATCCCTGTGCAGTCCTTATTATCACAACGCTTATTTAGTGAGTGCATACGCTGAATCGGTCTTGTCGGTTGATTCAACGCAACAAGTTCCAAAATACGTGGCTAACTGATGTGATGCTGTTTTTATGTTCTAAAAGGGTATAAATATCCTAAACAAATAACTGTCAAATTAACCCTTAATCCTAACACACAAAATAATACTCTTGCCAAGAGAGATCACGTGTAGTACTTAAGGATAGAATCCACAGAGAACAATGACACACAATAGATTTCTCATTTGTAAAGACTAAGCTAGGTAACTATATATATTGGTAACAAGTAATCAAGTCAAGGAAATATTCCTTATTAGAATGTACAGATGCAATATGGAAATATGCTAATACTGTAAATATGGAAATATGCTAATAATTTAAATATGGAAATATGCTAATAAATTAACTAGATTCAAATGTCAATATGCTAGATCTAAGGTTTTGGGTAAGTGAATTATAGAAGATAGAAGTTAAAGTATTTAATCATGGAACTCGATATCTAATGTAGAAGACACCAGCTCTCGCATGTGAGTGTAATCTATTGACTAAGTCTAATGTCTTAGCTCTCGCTTATTGACATGAAATGACCATCGATCGATGGCAATGATCCCGCGTCGCTAGATGGTTTCTTAAGTCAAGCTTTATGACATAATTCAATAAGTTCACTAGATTAACTAAATGAGCTCTCGTTTGTTTCTAGCAACCTAGCTAAAAAAAAAAAAAATTCTGGTAGTAGATCATGCTCTCGCTTGTGCCTAACTATCTTATTATAAGGGTTCTAGTTAGTTACTCTAGAACACAAGCAATAAACACAATTTTATTAATAAATCTAATAATGACCCTAACAATTCTATTGTTTGGCTAATCCATCAGTACCATTCATAAACCTTAAATTTAGTTGATAACTACTCAGACATAATTAAAGTAAGAATAATAATCTGAATATAATGCATAGATAGAATACTAGGGTTTCAGTACAAATCTTCGTAAGGAATTATGAATCTTCTCCCTAAATAAATCCTAAAACTATGGTGAGGTGGTGCACACACACACTTTGCACACTCCCACCGTTGGCCTTCTTTATGATGCAATACATAAAGTATAAATTTAAAACCCTAAAGTCTAGGTCAAAACTCGTCCCAGGGTAATCTTGTAATCTTGTGTCATGTCTTTAGCTTGGGCATGAAAATCGCCTATCTGCGAATTGGACATCGATTGATGGTAGATGTACAAAATCGATCGATCTTGGTCATGTCACATTGGTCGACGCCAAAGTTGTGTCGTCGATCTATGGTAATCTTGTACTTCGACTCTCTCAGTGATCAGCTACAGATTATTCTCCTCTGAGTGCTCCAAAAGCTCCAAGTATCTCCATGTATCTCCAAAACGTACTTGGACATGTAAAGACCTCAGAACATAGCCTAGACACACATAACATACCATAAATAGAGCCTATAACAAGGTCTAAAACTGGTAATAAATAGGCTATATCAACTCCCCCATACTTAACCTTTTGTTTGTCCTCAAGCAAACAAGTCTGTGAAAGATGTTTTGAAAAGCGAAGACTCACATATTGTCTAAGTATAATTGTCACCTTACTTTACTGAAACCACATCCTATCAAGTCAATCACATATAAACTTTATATACCCTATCCTAGTATAGCAACCAAATTCATTCTACAAACAACTTAGCGAATACTAGTCTGACTCGCCCCTCTACTGATTTCATTTCTTTGCATAAAATAAAAGTGCAGGTTTTACCTTGGGAGTATCGATCAAAGGATATATGGACTCTTACCTCTGCAAGTATCTGAACACACATGTAGCCTTCTCTGATTCCTTTCCTCTCTCTCTTCTCACTTCTTCTCAGTCATTGTCTCCCTTATTTTGAGGGTATCGTTTTATTTTTTTAATTGACTAAGATATTTGGATAGACTTCCATGAATTAAGATCTAATGGTTTTTGCCACCAGATCCTATTCATTTCTTTTTGAACTTTATCTCTTTCTAGGATCATATGAATCAAGCTTTAATGGTTGTAGCCACCAAATCCTGTTCGACTCCTTTTTAATCTAAAGGGGAGAGAGAGGGGAATCACAAGCACACGGACTTTTACCTTCCAGACTTGCAGAAGGCATCCGATCCAATGTATACCAAATCCGAAAGCAAGCAAATAATTTCATGATTAGTGTTGTAAATCAGCTTCGGTTCCTTCAAACTTTCTAAGCAAGTGTGATATAGTGGCAGGATGATCCACTTTGGTATCTCTAGTAATCTCTGCAAACAACCTTCTAAGAATGGTGCTTATAGCATTGTTAGTCAATAATAAATCTTGATCATAGTCCTCTTCTAGACTCAATAAATCTTATTGGAATATATATATATATATATATATATATATATATATATATACATATATATATATATAACACTAAAAAACAAGTAAATAACATTAGCGAACCTCCCTCAGACATAAATTACATTGTCCCTAGTGTAATCCGCCCCGAATTGGTTAGAAAAATTAAATCATAAGTAAATAGCTTAAGTATAAAAGTCGATCCATCTCTCTGTAAGAGAGTGTCGATTGATGGTCGGTTAATGGTGTCGATCAATGCTAAACTTGTAAGTTCCTACTGCTTATAAAACTCAAGATAGAACACAATATCAGTAATACCTCTCCCAGACTTAAACAACATTATCTCCAGTGTTATACAATCTGAGATTGGGGAAGAAATAAATCATAACTACCAAATTTAACAAGGAGAAATGATATAATTGCTCGCTGATGGTGATCGTCGATCGACACAGTAAAGTGGCTATCGATCGATGCGATGGTTACTCTGTCGATCGGCAGTGATCAAGTGTCGGTCGATGCTCTATGCATATTATCTTCCTCGGTGTTTTTTTATCTGAAATAATAAAATAAAATTCAAAATTGGACTAATATAATCAAAAACTAATTAAAACTTACTAAACAGTGGGTTGCCTCCCACTCAGCGCTTGGTTATAATCTTAAGCTCGACGTTGTGAACGTTTTGACTAGAAAGGAGGTTAATCAACACTTGGAAAACAAGTGTCTACATCTTCCTTGCTCTTCTGAAACCATGTACCAATGAAGTTTCTGACTGCCTCATCTCCTCTGATTTTCTCGTTCTTTATGATCTCCTTAGTAACCTCCAGTGAATGCATTCTTCTTTGTTGATTCTCAATACCGCGCTGGAGCATTCTAAGTCTGGCAGCTGTAATGTCTGATATCTCCTCCAATTGCTGAGAAATATCTTCTTTCATCAGGCTTTGAGAAAAATCAATTTTATCGAACCTATCTTCTAAGTGGTGTCTCTGAACAATATCCATTTCTTGCTTCATGTCATCCATGCGTGTAGTCAAGTTGGTGAGGAATCTATCAATAAGATAGTAGACATCATCAAGCCTCATGTAGAAATCATCCAGTGACATCTCTTGAGCTTTGTAGATCTCATGCACAATATCATCAATCTCTTCTCTGCTGTATGTTTCCTGCTTCTGCTCCTTGCTATCGATCAATGCTGGTACCTGTGAGTCGATCGATGGCTGTTGCTATTCTCCAAAGAAATTTCCTGATTGTTCAGCCATTGGAAGGGCGTCTGCTACATCTTTCTTAGGTAGAGTTAGAATTCTCCCATAAAGACCTTGTGCACGTCCTTCTACATCTCTAAAAATTCCAAACTCATCGGGTCTGAGATAACCAGCTTCTGTTTCTTCTGTTCCAAGTGAATCTTCTGGTTTCCATTTGATGTCGTTTGATGGCCAAAATAGGCCGATTATTGATGCTGGATTGCCTACTCTCGCTTCCATTACCCATCCAGCTTCTTCCTCTGTGTAATCTAAATCATATTTTTCGTAAGCTTCACCGTATACTTGGATGCCCAATTCGTGTTGATCAATGGTTTATGGTTACCATCGATCGATGCTCGATAATCAGATTGGTGCCGGAAACGGTTTCCAGCTCCATTGGCCATTGCAAGTATATCTGCTACATCTTCCTTCGTGTCGTGTAGAATTCTGCCATCCATAGCTCACGCGTGACCATCTGGATCTCTCATAATACCAAACTCATATGGTTGTAGATAACCAGCTTCTCTGTCGGGTTGTGAATCAGGTTCGGTTTTTGCTTCGTGCACAGTATCGATCGATGGCGTATGGTTGCCGTCGATCGATGTTGATTTCCCCGGTACATGGGAAACATGACAAACTCCAGCCTCTTCCATAGTAAGCCCTTGGTACTCGATCATCTCTTCTTCTCTGTAGTTGTCATCTTATTTGAGGTGGGCTGGGTTGTAATTGCAATCAATATGGTGGTTATCGATCGTTTTGGGTTATGGGTGTCGATTGATATTGAAGGGTGGGTGTCGATCGATTGTTGACTTGCAGGACTTTCGATCGATGATAGGGGTTCTGTGTCGATCGACGCTCCATCTACCGATTCCTCATTGCACTCGTAATCGCAGAAGCATGTGGTCACAAGCTCTGCATCATTACACAATTTTGTGGGGGAAGGTTTATTCTTATAAATTTCATAATAAATATTATGATCAATCAAGGAAAGGCACAACATGTTTGTCTTAATGTCATAGATAGCTCCTACGGTGGCCATGAAAGCTCTTCCAAGTAACAAGGAAGCGTTCCAATAGATCTGGATGTCCATCACATGGAATTCTATTGGGACTAAGACGTCCTGAATTCACAATGGGACATCTCTGCATATACCTCTTGAGTCTACTCTAGAGCAATCCACAAAGATGAAAGAATCACCGGAAGTCTCAACTATGAGGATTAACTTCTCTGCTATAGCTATGGGCATGATGCTCACTGACGATCCGGTGTCGCATAAGACATTGGGAAATTCATGGTTTTTGATCAGACATGGCACCACAAACTTCCCAAGATCACTTTTCTTATTTAGAATGATTCTTCGCTCTCTCCTAGTATGATCCTCAGTAGCTTTATCTACTATCATAGGTCATGATGAATCCCTCTTCTGCTCTGGAGTTGTCGTATTCGTGACCTTTGGCCGATCAACTCGTTTTGTCACTGGGAACCTTCGATCGATTGCATGGCCTCTTCGTCGAACGACCCATGAAGCTATTCCCGGTTCTGTTGAGTTAACAGGAACCGTCGATCGATTCCTAGTAACTTGTGTCGATCGATGCTTGTGTGGGCTGCCTAACTAACTCGGGTTTCCTATACGTAATCCTTCATTTTGTGGCTTCTCTTGCTTGACTTCTACCCAAAAACATCATCAATCACAGCATTGATGTGATATTTTCGCCCAGATTCTTCCCCCTCTTTGACCATATCTTCTTATCTCGTAAGGGTTTCACTCTCATGTGCCATCTGATTTTCCAAGTTTTCCATACGGATGTTGAGATATTCGATTTTTGTGTTTAGATGGAGGTACATGAAATCTAACTTGTCATTGAAATCCACAATCATCTTTTATTGTTCCCTCAGTACCTTGTCAAACATAAATTTGATCCATGGTCTTCTGGTTGGCTTTGAGATTTCTATACTTCTGGCAGCTTGGGCGTTAGCTTCAGGTTGAGCTATTGCAGCGTCTGCTTCTGCTTTTTATTATGTATCAGGGATTTTAGTCCCATGATTGTCTATCCATTGACCTGCTGCATTACGCAGATGACCGTTGAGGTCATGCAAGTCTCCATTCTCATTATGAACCGCTATTATAGGCACAACCATCTGAACTCGTCTGTTGTCGTCGATCGATCCAGATGAGGTGCTGTCGATCGATGCTTATTGATCAATGTCGGTAGGCGGTAGAGTTCTGATGTTGGTCGATACTAGAGTTCTTATGCCGGTCGATACTATCCGAAAAGAGGTATCAGTCGACGCTGAATGTACGCCGTCGATTGATGCGTGTCATCTTTCTTTTCGGATCGTACGTTCGAGTTGTTGTGGGTCTGACAATAGTAAGTCTTGTCCTTTGTTGCTCCTGGTACTCATTTGCATGCACCTGAAAAACAAAGAAAAAGAAAAACCAGTAACTTGAAAGTAACAAACCTTGACTAAATCCTAGAAAATAAATCTGGGCGATCAATGTTCCTCGGCAACAGCGCCAAATTTGACGTGATGGTGTTTTTATGTTCTAACAGGGTATAAATATCCTAAACAAATAACTATCAAATTAACCCTTAATCCTAACACAGAAAAAAATACTCTTGCCAAGAGAGATCAAGTGTAGTACTTAGGGATCAAATCCACAGAGAACAATGACACACAATAGACTTATTTCTAAAGACTAAGCTAGGTAACTATATATATTGGTAACAAATAATCAGGTCAAGAAAATATTCCTTATTAGAATGTATATATGCAATATGGAAATATGCTAATAATGTAAATACGAAAATATGCTAATAATGTAAATATGGGAATATGCTAATAATGTAAATATGAAAATATGCTAATAAATTAACTAGATGCAAATGTAAATATGCTAGATCTAGGGTTTTAGGTAAGTGGATTATAGAAGATAGAAGTAAGGGTATTTAATCATGAAACTCGCATGTGAGTCTAATCTATTGACTAAGTCAAATGTCTTAGCTCTCGCTTGTTGACACAGAATGACCATCGATCGACGGCAATGATCCTGCGTCGATCGATGGTTTCTTAAGTCAAGCTTTATGACCTAATTCGATAAGTTCACTAGATTAAATAAATCAACTCTCGTTTGTTTCTAGCAACCTAGCTCAACAAAATAAATTCCGGTAGTAGACCATGTTCTCGCTTGCGCCTAAGTATCCTATTATCAGGGTTATATTTAGATACTCTAGAACACAAGCAATAAACACAATTCTATTAATAGATCTAATAATGACCCTAAGAATTCTATTGTTTGGCTAATCCATCAGTACCATTAATAAACATTAAATCTAGTTGATAACTACTCAAACATAATTAAAGTAAAAATAATAATCTGAATATAATGCATAGATAAAATATTGGGGTTTCAATATAAATCTCCCTAAGGAGTTATGAATCTTCTCCCTAAATAAATCCTAAAACTATGGTGAGGTGGTGCACACACACACTTTGTCACAAAACCTAGGCACCTAGCTTACTCTGCACACTCTTCCCATTTTTTGCCCCCTTTTATGGTGCAATACATAAAGTATAAATATAAAACCCTAAAGTGTAGGTCAAAACTCGGCCAAGGGTAATCTTGTGTCATGTATCTAACTTGGGCTTGGAAATCTTCTGTCTACCAATCGGACATCGATGGATGGCAGATGTGCAGCATCGATCGATCTTGGTCATGTCTCATCAGTCGATGCCAAAGTTGTGTCGTCAAGCGATGGTAATCTTGTACTTCGAGTCTCTCGATGATCAGCTACAGATTATTCTCCTCTAAGTGCTCCAAAAGCTCCAAGTATCTCCATATATCTCCAAAACGTACCTTACCTGTAAAGACCTCAAAACATAGCCTAGACACACATAACAAACCCTAAATAGAGCCTATAACTTGGTCTAAAACTGGTAATAAATAGGCTATATCACTAACAACCGTGCTTGCCCCGGTTTATTCGTGAGCAACCATGAAGGTCTAAGAAAAATATGATGAAATCTGCTTTAGAAGTTGCACTTGAAAATAAACATCTTAGGAAAGAACACACATGTTCTCGTTGTAGACAGAGTGGGCATAATGCAAAAACTTGTCTGATGAAAAAGTGTTGTATGGATTTTAGTTTACGACTAAGTTATGGATTTTAATGTTTTTGTATTACGGCCGAGTTACATTTAGTTTACGACTGAGTTATGGATTTTAATGTTTTTTGTATTGCGTCGTGAGTTAAAATTCCCGCCAAAATAAAAAGACGTCGTAATTTAATTTACTCTTGACGGCTGAGTTATATTAAAATATAGCTGTTTGTTTTGGAAAAACTTTGGTAATATTGAAATACGTAACGTCATGAGTTAAAACTCCTGTCTAAAATACGAAACGTCGCGATTTAATTTACTTTTGACGGCTGAGTTACAGTTAAATTCTGGCTGAGTTTGGAAGGAATCAACTAATACTGAAACATGTAACATCGTGAGTTAAAAATCCCGCCCGAAATACGAAACGTCGCGACTTAATTTAATCTTGATGGCTGAGTTACAGTTAAATTACGGCTGAGTTTTGGAAGAATCCGGCTGATCATAAAATGTTATGGCTGAGTTACAGTATTCATAAACATAAACACCTTTGTATTCTCAAACAAGACACATTTTCAACTCTCTATTTATATACAATAACTGTTTATCTCGAAATTAGTTTGACCCCTCTCTATACCGACCAAAGTCTTAGAAACTTACATATTTGAGAGACAATGGAACGTTTTCCCGATTCTTGAAATGCTTGAAGAATTCAAGTGTTAATGGTTGAACGTGTGGCCAGTAACTCCTTCACAGATCTCTATAGTCTGAGATCATCGTGAAAGGTGATGAAGGCGTTAACCGAGCGGCATACGGTATACCGTTTCTTCGATGTGTTAGTCAAAATGCCTCGTTCGTTGTTGGAAACTTGCTACGCTAAGGAAAACCCAAACACACTTTATATTAATGGTGTACAGTTTTTCTTCACATTTAACCTTCAAGAAGAAGGACTTTCTCTCAGGAAGAGTGCAGCGGATGCATGATATGAGTGTGTTGTTTACAAGGGAATCAACTAAAAGTATTGGGAAAATAGTGCGATCTTTGAAATAGGGATGGGTTTTGGCATGGTGATGAGGTTCACGCAAAGAAGAACAAGTTCATTTCAACCGTTGTTCCATCGTTTTACAGTTGCCAATGTGTTCCTGTTTTTGACATATATTGGGTCTTGTGGTTCATTGAGAACAATAAAGGTGACAACATGTGTAAGTGTTGTTTCTGGATCAAAGAGGTGGGGCTGTTCTTCCGTGAGTTTGAACCGATGAGCGTGTTTAGGGAAACAAGGGGGTGGTGAAGATATATTATACCAGAATCATTATTATTTTGATGTTCTTTGATATGCCATTATGTAGACTTTACCGACTAACACATTAATGTATGAAAATGTTTTATGGCTGAGTTTTGGTTTAATTATGATTGAGTTTTGTTTTAATTATGGCTATCTTTTGGTTTCATTCTGGTTGAGTTTTGTTTAAATTATGGCTGAGTTTTGGTTTAATTACGGCTGAGATATGGCAACTATAAATAACTACATATCTCGGCTGCGCTATAACACGTTACGGCTGAGTTATAAAAACGTTACGACTAAGTTACATAAAACATAAATGCTGACTTATGATTACAAAACATAACTATTCAAATTAGTAGTAGTACCAAAGTGTGGCTATACCAAACCCACAAACCACCACATTCCTCAAACACCACACCTAAATCATACATTCATCTCCTCTTCTCTCAGATTCCATCTTCATTCCTTCAAACTCTTTCTCCAACCCGAGCAACATTAACTCTCACCTCCGACATACATTTGTTCATGTCTCTTATCACTGACTTCATATCTTCAACCTCTTCCACCAAACAATCATCCGTCCATTTGAAAAATGTCTTTGATTTCACCAATATAACCAGATTTCAGTATGCCACTCAGAACATGCCAAATAATAACTAAAACTAAATTTATTATATCCTTTTGCACAGCAATAGTACAATCTTTCTGGATTTTTAGTTGTTTTAGATGTAAATATTTCAGCGGGTTCACCACACTAACACTGTTTCGGCGTTCTTCTATCTGCATTCCAACGTCGTCTGTAATAGTTTTCTGCAACGAATTCCTAATAATTTTAGAGAAAAACTGTTGATAGGAGTAAAAATTGAAATCCACTTACCTGCAGGATGAGGAAGACATTTTCTTTTTAATTACGAACCTAACTCCCAACTCTATAAGAAAAAGAAGATATGACAAAACGACGACATTTAATTTTATTATGAAACAATATTAAGTAAGAAAAAGTATTATCGTCTTGTTATTATAAATGTCTTGATATTAGATATTAGCGGTATTTTCACATTGAAATACAAATTAGACGGCTGAGTTATCTATACATTAAAATGTGAAACATCCCTAATATATTAGATTACACCTTAGTTATTTATACAGTGAAATATGAAATTTCCCTAATTCGAATTAAACGGCTGAGTTATATTAACAAATTAAAATGTGTCTAGACTGTCAAATTATGCCTCGGAACCCACGTTTTTTCCGCTACAAAAAATCAAAGATAACAAAAATTTAGTGTTTGACTCAAAACTAATATGGATACATAATCTGTATGGTCCTTACAACGAGTATAAGAAACCAGCGTTCCTTAAAATGATCGGGAATGAAGCGGTATGTCGACCACTCATGAACCCATCATTTTGTTATTATCGTCTGGATCGCCTACGATAGATCACTTGAAAAATCTAAAACACCTCGGACTGGTTTTGTCAAGCAAGGCACCCAGACCAGGGTTTAGAATGGGAAGGTTATCCCGATTTGCAGAGATTAGTATAGCATTGACACTGCTCCCTAACCTTGTCGACCAATGAGGGACAACCGACATAACCTATGCGATGGGACTAGTTTTGGAGGAGATTAGATTTTTCTAGATAGTATCATATGGGAGAAGAAAGGTACAAGAAAAGGGAAATATATATCGACTGATATAGAACACGAAAATTCGCGAGATAAATATATAAAATTCGCATGTTTAAATTTTCGCCTAAAAATATGAACAGTCGCTAGTAAATTATAATTCATGGCTGAGTTATGATAACTTTACGGATAAGTTATGAGAAATCACAATTACGACTGAGTTATGATAAGTTTAGGGTTTATGATTTAGGGTATAGGGCTAAAGGTATTTGTTTAGGGGTTTAGGTGTCACTAGGAAATATAAACCAGTTCACACATTCAGTTGAAAGTACATTGTATATGGTTTAATTTATATGAATTAGGGTCACAACTTATATCTAGACAACATAACATGTAATGTTTAAAGTAGTTGCAAGACAACATATAACTCAAGATCATGATAGAGTCTCAACTTGTAAATTTTTAAAAGTAGACACATCAGTTCATTTATAATCAATTAATATTGATAAGAGGAGTTTAAATGAAAAATTTTAAAGTATTTTGATAAAATTTTGCTATTTTAGGGTATGTTTGAGGTTTGACTGATTTATAAAACCGTTACAGCTGAGTTATTTTAGCACATAATTAGTAATCAGATTTCACAAGATTTTGTTCCCGTCTAGATACCAAATGTCAAGACTAAGTTCCACTTTACGACTAAGTTATTATTAGTTGACGGCTCCCTTATTATATAGGATTTAGAGTTAACTATTTAGGGTTTAGGATTTAAGATCTATGGTGTATGTACCACTAGAAAATATAATGAAGTACACACATTCAGTTGAAAGTACATTGTATATGGTTTACTTTTTATGAATTAACTCACATGTTATATTTACATGTAAGGTTTCTAAATAATTGTAAGACAACATATAACTCAAGATCATAATAGATTCTTAACTTGTAAGTTCAATAAAGTAGACTCATTCAGATGATTATATATTCACTTCAAATTGATAAGATGAGCTTCAGTATAATTTTAAAGTACTTCCATTACATTTTTCACCTTTAGGGTATGTTTGAGGTATGACTGAGTTATATAAAGCGATACAGCTGAGTTATTGAACCCACACGGGTGAGTTATATAAACATTTCATTATTCTAGGATATGTTTGAGGTACGTCTGAGTTACAAATCTACGACACGACTGAGATATATAATCGATAAGGCTGGGTTAAATACACATACCATAAGCTAAGTCAAATACAAAATAAAAGGTTCAAGCGTTCAACATACTGTTTAGCACACCATTTCCTTCTTCATCGAGGATATATATTGCCATCTTCACCCGTAAACCTTGAATATTTTAATCGTTTATCCCATCAAAATTTAAACCAAGCGCTAGACATTCAGAAAACTTCAATGAATAAACCCAACAATCACCAACTTGGACGTTTTGTGGAATGTATTTGCCTCTCATCCTTGGAACGCAAACTATTTATTGCTATGTTTTCGGAGATTGGCAGGAATAACTTCATTCAAAAATGCAGGGATCATTCGCGTAAGTGGTCTATATGCATTTAGAATTTTCAGCTCACTTTCAGGTGTTACCTATCTAATGATTGGATCGTAGAAACCAATCTTCTCCTTCAGAAAATCCACGAGAAACGCCACCCAATGCTGGCCTTTAACTTGAAACACTTTGTACAAGTGATCCACATATTCAAACCACTTCAAGTTTGTTTGAGCGTCCAGGTGAATCCTACAGTTTGTTAATTCTTCATAACAATTCATTTTTAGCCGCGACAAAGTCGTCATTCACATCCGCAAGCTCAATGTCATCTTCAATATTCTTCTTCTGCGGGAGAGATACTCTTATTACACAGTCACACATTGTCCTTTTTTGGGGCAGAGGCCTCCTTCTTTAACTCAACCGCCTTTTGCTTCTTTAACTCAGCCTCCTTCTTCTTAGCAGCAGCTTCTTGCTTCTTTAACTCATCCTGTTTTTGCATTAACACAGCTGCCTCCATCTTTAACTCAGCCGCCTCTTTCTTCTTAGCAGCGGGCTCCTTCTTTTGTAACTCACCCACATCCTTATTTTTGCCTCATCTTCTTTCTATTTTGGCTTTAGCCTGCAGCCGCGTCCATAGGCTGGGTCCTTAGCAAAAGAAATAGTAAAGAAATCATGATCAATATCCTTAGTAGGTGTTGCACCACCACTACCAAACTCGTCAACCAAAATCCTTTTCACTTCTGTATCCTTAGCCAGCGCCTCTGCCCAACTATTTTTCGCCCCAAACCTTTACTATGGGTCTTATCTAAAGTTGGAGTATCGACAGACTCCTGCGGTAAATTCTTCGGCGGTGATGGAAACAATAAAGATTGTTAGGGAACTTTGAGAGGTAATCATTGTTTTTGGCAATTTCCCCTACCCCCAGAATTTCAGACGCTTATCCACTGCAACTTTGACTATATCAGCAATGTTCATATAATCCATATTAGTCACGTCCCGGGTTAACTCACCAAAGTTGGAAATGTAGGCGGTTAACCGAGAGTCAAATGTTTCAAATCTAGCATCATAGTTCTCTAATTTTCTGGAAATTAGCATCATAGCTCCTCAGAGCCGCATTGTTCCCATATCTTCCCTACCTTCCTCCTCGCTAGCACCCTTTCTCTTTGCAGCAGCTTCACCCTCAATCTTATTCACTTCCTTCTGTTTCTTAACTTTCTTATGCTTCTTAGTGGGTGGCTCAGCCTCCATTTTTTTTCTTCTTCTCGTTCCTATTCACTTCCCAAAAAACCTCTAACAAACCTATATGCATATATGTCTATTATCAAGTTAACGAGTTGTGGGTCATCTGCTTCAATCAGCCACTGAGGAAACATCTCTTGTCAGAGTCCTTTATAACCATTTTCAGCAACAATAACTCAACTCAGCCAACAAAATAACACATAACTCAGCCATAAAATAACTCATAACTCATCTAACAAATACTTAATAACTCAGCATAAAAAATGAGTAAGTTAGCCATCTACTAAATAATAACTCAACCATCAAATACGCATAACCCACTCACTAAATAAATAATAACTCAGCGTGAAACCTTACCTCGCCATGATCTCTGATCTCCTTAGAGATAACAATAGCAAAACTTAAACATTTAGGCTTTCCACCCCATCGAAAAAGTAGAACTTTTTGCTCATCGATCACACTCCCAAAACGCTCTCCAAAGCAAGTGACATATTCATACGCCCAAACCAATTACACGTCCTTCAGTCTGCATGGTGTATGACCCTCCTTGTGGATTCAAAATCTTAATAGAGTCAACAAGAACTTCATATGAAGTCCGACTGCATGGATACGTAATCATGGCTTCATCGTCGAATACTCTTTTTGCACTTTCAAATTGTATCCTAGAATTATGATGCAAAGCATAAGCTCATGGCTTGAAGAAGTAACAACCCTAACCATTTACGCTTTTTAAAACTCCAGGTCGGACATACCTCTAATGCTACCCTCAATTCATCTAACTTAGGTCCCATCCCAAGCGGTAGATTCAACTCCTCCCACAATGCTTTTTATTGGCCAGGTTCAAAACTTTCTGTTGCCACTGAATCGGTGTTTAACCCAATGATCTCACCAAATTCGTGTAAGCTAAACCTGATAGGTTCATCACCAACGAGACTCAAAATCTCCTTCTTATGTACTCGTAGCTGTCTACATAGTAGATAGTGCACAATCCTACCAGATCACACGCTTTTGCGTTCAGCTAGCTTAGCAATTATTCCAATAGGACACTGCTTGAGGTGTTCCACACATCTCGTCCTATTGCATCTGTAATGTGATGGAATTCTCCCATATGGATGTTGTGATTAATCTCTTTATTTTCTATATTAGAAGCCTCTTTAGCATAAAGTCTTGGAGGGTAATCTCGTGCTTGATCTTCATAAACATCCATCTTATTATAAAACACATATATAAGTCATCCACAGTCGCAAACTAACTCAGACACAACTGCATTTATAACTCAATAGCATAATTCAGCCACAACATAATATATAACTCAGCCGCAATACAAAACTAACTCAGCCACAATAGAAAACTAACTCAGCCACAACATAATAAATTACTTAGCCACAATATAAATCAAACTCAGTGACGATATAAATCAAAATCAGCCACAACATACCGGAGAAGATGATTCCGTAGATACGATTGCGGCAAAGACGATTTCGTATAAACGCTTGTGGAGAAGAAGATTTCGGCAAAGAGATATTGGTGAATACAGTTCGAGATGATAAACAACAATGTTGACTAAACGGTTAGGGTTCAACCGAAGAAGAAAGAAAGTTGTGTTCAAGCGACGAAGAAAAAAGAGAAAGTTGTGTTCAAGCTACGAAGAAAGGAGAGAAAGTTTTGTTTTTTTTGTAACACCGAAATTATGACGGATGATTGTCTTCTCTCTCTTTTGATCAAAAAAATAATGATGTGGATTCATAAATTAGTGACGTGAATTTGTTAATTAAAAATAATCTCAATTAATAAAAAATAAATAAGGATCTTTATTGTAATTTACTAAGGGTCCATAAACATTATGCTCCCTCCGTTTCAAAATAGATGGTGTTTAAGGAAGTTTTTTATGTTTCAAAATAGATGATGTTTTATATATTAGTGCAACTTTTAACTTTATCAAAATTGTGTAACCATTGATTTATTTTAGTCTATTTTGTAGTTGGTTGAATAATTTATAATTAATATTTAATAATACTTTTAAGATAAAAGGATAATTTTTAATACTTGTGCACTATCTTAAAACATCAAGTATTTTGGAACGGAGGGAGTAATAATTTTCAAAAGATTTATAATATTCTAGTCAGATACAACTTTTCTATGCTATTTTAGTAATTTTCTGTTTTTATTTTGGTATGAAAATGATAGTCTCTTATATTACAAAAAATTCTATAACTAATATACAAATTGCATCAAATGACCTTAAAGTCGTTTTTCTTCTCAATCTAGTATCCAAGGTCTAAAATCACTCAACTAGATTTCACCAAAGTGACCAAATTACCATTTTACCTCTTTCACAAACCTCCTAATTACATTAAATTGAAAGAAAAACAAAAGAAAATTTGAATCAATCATCGACACGGTGGTCTTCATCAGCAATCGCCTTCATCTCAGTATCATCAGCGCCTCGCATAACTCTACTTCATTATCCCTCATCTTCGCCATCATCATTTCTGCCGTCGCTTATTAGCTTCGACGATCTCCCTCAACTTCGTCTTCCCTCAATTGTGACCGTCTCCCTCGGCTCTACTGTCATCTTTTTCGCTGTCATCAGCCCCGCTTTCATCCAGCTACGCTGATCTCCCTCTGTTTCATCATATCTAGTTGTCGTCATCTTCAGGGTACCTCGTATCTATCGTCATCTTTGATTGATTGTGTTGTTTTGAATAGCTTTTTGAATTGTTTTGGAAGGTTTTTAGTTAGATTAACTGTGTTTTTTTTCGAATGACTATATCAATGATTAACTAACTTGAATTATTTTTGTAATTTTGGTTTCAATTAGAGTGATTATGTTGTTATGAATTGCTTTTCAAATGGTTTTGGAAAGTTTTAGGAAAGCTATTACAAACAATCTCTCTTTGTAAGCCAATGACCTATGTTTTTTGTAGCCAATTAAATCTGTTTGTTATTAGATTAATGTTCTCTGTTTGTAGCCAATGTACTATATTTAGTGACCTCTGTACCCATTGAATTTTATTATAGACATTGGTTGTAATCACTTACCTATGTTTGTTTGTAGATCAATGTTCTTTGTTTGATCAATGTTCTATGTTTTGTAGATAATGAACTTTATTTAGTACATCTGTATCCAATGAATTTTCTTATAAATTTTGATTATGTTGTTTTGAATTGCTTTTTGAATTATTTTGGAAGGTTTAATACACATTTAGGACATATATCATGAGCAATGTCTATGTGTAGTCAATATTTTTTGTTTTTTTGTAGATCAACTTGTTTGTAGATAATGAACTCAGCTTAGTGATCTCTCCTTAGTGACATCTATTTCAAATGAATTGCCTAGTGATGATCGTTGATTTTTCAATTAAATTTAAGATTTGGTTTTGATCTTTTTTATAGGTTTTTGAAAGATGCTCGAGATATATTACGTTTGTGGAGATTTGATTTCAAAAGAAAATCTTTAGTGAGAGTTTTCTGCCGATAAAACACAAATGCATCTCTTTTCCCTTTGAAGACAATGTGCAATATGAAGATCTAATTAAGATGGTTGATGAAGATTTCGCTATTCAAGCAAAAATATCACTCTCACCTATGGCATTTTTTAGGGATAAAACAGTGATGGAAGATGTTCCACCAGTTTCTATATTGAACAATTGCCAACTAAGTACCTTCAACAAAATTAAAGGATTTTTTTTTTGGAACTTGTCGCTTATATCTAAAGGTTAGTCGTTTTATTTTTAAGAATCATATGTCCTTTGTAAATATGTGTAACATTTCCTAAATTTTTATTTGTAGGTGAGTGAACATGATTATTAGTTCCAGTCAATCAACATTCAAATTGAAGAGACTTATGAAGCATATAATAGTCAAAGCATACATTTTTTTTTCAAAAATTATCTGGAAATTCAATGGGAGTTGGTTATACTGGGCTTGGAAAACAGTAGGTAAACCATTTTACACCTTTTTGTGTGGTTTTTGTATGAAATTTTAGTCTTGCTCAGACTATTCACGATAGAATACCTAATTATGTACTAAACCTTCCAAAATTATTCAAAATTTAAAGGTTCTTCCTGATTCATTTAGATATAACTTGCCAATTTCTAAAACGTGTGCTTCTTCAGTTTGGAGAGGAGTAATGGTAGGTAAAGACCTTCTGAACCTAAATCTGGGCTGGGCAATGGGTAATGGAGAGTCTATTCACATTTGTCGGATCCATGGCTCAACCTCGACAAACAGTAGCGGCCAATGGGCCCAGCTCATGAAAGTTCAGCCTCTGAGCTCGTGAGAAATCTATTGGTTCCATGAATGGCAGAGTGGGACAGGGAGAAAAATCCAAACCTGGTTCCTGAAATTGAAAAATCAATACTCAAAATCAAACCCAGCATAGTGAAAGCCTCTCATAAACTAACGTGGCTAGGCTCAGCCGCCAGTGATTACTCAAATAACTGTTGCTACACCATTGCTATCAAGTTCAGACAAAACAGAGAAGTTCAAAGCCAAAAGGAAACTAGTTTAACTGGAATAAACTGGTATGGAGCTTTAAAACTTCACCGAAGATAAAAGCTATTTCTATGGAAGTCTCTACAACAAGCACTACCAGTTGGAGGGAACCTCACCAATAGACATATAAAAGTGGATGAAAAATGTCATCGCTGCGGCATCCTTGAATCTATAAATCACTTGATTTTATTTTAGTATGAAAATAACAGTCAATTAAATTACACCAAAATTATATAATTAATAGAGAAATTGCAACAAATGACCCTATAGTTAATTTTCTTCTCAATCTTGTATCCAAGGTCCAAAATCACTCAACTAGATTTCACTAAAGTGACCAAATTACTATTTAACCTCTTTCACAATCCCCTAATTACATTAGAATTGAAAGAAAAATAAAAGAAAATTTGAATCAATCATCGACGATGTGGTCTTCACCGGCAATCAACTTCATCTCGATATCATCAGCTGTGGCATCACTCTGCTTCATTGTCCTTAACTCTGCCATCATCATTTTTGTCGTCGTTTATTAGATTCACTATAGTTGCTTAGCTTCGATGATCTCCCTCACATTTTTTCCCTCATTTTCTTCGTATATAGTTGTCGTCATCGTCAACGTATCTCATATCCATCATAATCTTTGATTGATTGTGTTCTTTTAAATTTCTTTTTGAGTTATGACATCCAACCAATCAACATTCAAATTGAAGACACTTATGAAACATATAATAGTCAAAGCATGCGTTTTTCAAAATTTATCTAAAAATTCAATGAGAGTTGGTCGCGCTGTGCTTGGAAAACCACAGGTAAACCATTCACACCTTTTTGTGTGGCTTTTTATTTATTTATGAATTTCGTCTTTCTGAGACTATTCATGATAGTGTTCCTAATTATGTGCTAAACCTTCCAAAATTATTCAAAATTTAAAGGTTCTTCTTAATTCGTCTAGCTATAACATGCCAATTCTGATATATGTGCTTCTTCAGTTCTCTTGAATGTCATTCGAGAATTATCTCTTGGTCATATATAGGAATTTCACTAACCACTAGAGTAGCTGGTCATGATCTGCATGAAGAACAACAAGTAGATCGTTTCCCACCTCTTTGTGTGGTTTTATAATTTTATTCTTTCTAAGACTGTTTACAATAACTTTCCCAAATGTACTAAACCTTCTAAAACTATTCGAAATTAGTAGGTTCGTCCTAACTCATATGATTGTAACATGCCAACTTCTGATAAAGGTGCTTCTTCAGTTATTTTGAATTAATTTTCTCATGTTCATATAAGAATTTCACCAACCACAAGTGGAGTTGGTGATATAAAGGTGACTAGATCTTTTTTAAGAGAAAAAATTAGTTAATGTTGAGAATGAAAAATGGTCACTAGAGTGGAAATTTGAGTATGAGACCATCTCGCCTAACAATTCAAGAGTGATATTGTGTTGTGTTGGTGATAAATGCACTTGGAGGATATGTGCCACCAAATAAGTACCAACATTAGAAGACACTTCCATGTACTTGACCTCTTCTTAGCAGTCTGACCATCCAGCCCGCAACTCACTAGATATCATCTAGCATACCCATCTACTAACCTCATTTCTAAAATAAATGTGTAGGCTTTATCTTGGGAATACCGAACAAAGGACACATGGAATTTTACCCCAACAAGTTTCTGAACACACATGCAATTTTCTTTGGTTCATTTCCTCTCTCTCTCTCTCTCTCTCTCTCTCTCTCTCTCTCTCTCTCTCTCTCTCTCTCTCTCTCTCTCTCTCTCTCTCTCTCTCTCTCTCTCTCTCTCTCTCTCTCTCTCTCTCTCTCTCTCTCTCTTCTCTCTTCACTCAATCACTATCTCCCTTTTTTGAAGGTTATTATTTTATTTTGTTTTAATTGACTGCGATTTTTGGATAGGTTTCCATGAATCAAGTACTAATGGTGGCTGCCACGAGTTCCTATTCATTTTTTCATACTTTTTTTTCTTTTCTTTCTTGAAGTGTAAAGAGAGGGGAAAAAAAACACATAGAACTTTACATTCTAGACCTGTAAGAGGAATCCAATCCAGTGTATACCAAGTCCCAAAACAAGAGATTGATGTAGATTATGTTGGATGTCAGTGTTGGTTCCTTCAGAAATTCTCAGCAAGTGTGTATGTTACTGGAATGTCGATCTACTTTTGTGTCTCCATTCAATACACCCTTCAATCAGTAATCCATAGAATGATGATAGAGAGTGGTTAGGCTGTTAGTTTCAAAAAAAAAGTTCATCATCCCCAAATGACTCTTATTTTGACTCTATAAAACTACATAACCGAGACTCAAAACAAAACAAAACATCAGTCTACACCTCCCCCAGACTTAAAAAACATTGGACCTAGCGTTATTCATCCCAAGATTAACAAAAAAATAAAAAAAAAAATAAATGAAATTCAGAATACGAGTGTCGTACCCGTGAAGGGTGTCAATCGACATAGTTAAGTGCAGATCTATACTCTAAATGATAATGGAAGGTAATGATTGACACCTTGGGAGTGTCAATCGACAATGGTGATAAACTTTTCCTCCCTTTTTGACTAAATGAAAAATTACCTAACAATGGGTTGTACCCACTCATCGATTGATTAATGTCATTAGCTTGACTGAGACACCTGATTAATTAGTGGGTGGTTCATCCAACTGCATAATGTATCTGTCTGGAATTTCGGCTTTCGTCCAATAGTGTTTCACCCTTTGTCCATTCACAATGAACTCCTCGACTAAAGAGTTCAATAGGACAACAACACCATGTCTGGCCTCTTTGATGGTGAAAGGGCCTGACTAACAAGAGCACAAATTTCCTAGAAACAATTGTAAGCGATAGTTATACAAAATTACCTGGTCATTGGGTTCAAAATGCCTAGAGATGATCTTTTTTATCATGGTAGGCTCTTGTTCACTCTATGTACAGCTTCGAGTTCTCATAAACGTGGTACTTGATCTCACCCAACTCTTTCAGTTGTATCAACCTCCTTTCTGCCGCAAGCTTTAAATCAAAATGTGTCATTTTTATTACCCATGCAACCTAGTGCTCGTTCTCCACAGGAAGGGGACATGATTTCCCATAAATCAGATGAAATGGTGTAGTCCCAAGTGGTGTCTTAAGAACATTAATGTAGGCCTAGAAAGCATTATACACCTTTGTAGACCAATCCTTTCTTGACTTGCCCACTGTCTTCTCCAAATATCTCTTTCATATGACGGTTAGAAATTTCCACTTGCCCACTAGTTTGAGGATGGTAAGGAGTAGCCACACGATGATTAACACCATACTATTTCAGCACCTTTGCAAAAACCTTGTTGATGAAGTGAGTACCGTGGTCACTTATGAGGATCCGAGGCACTCTGAATCTGAGAAAAAAATATGGTTTTGAAAAGCTTCATAACCACAACATCATCATTTTTTGAACTTGCAGTCGTTTCCACCCACTTAGAAATATAGTCTACAATAGCTAGGATGTACTTATTCCCATGAGAAGAAGGAAAAGAACACATGAAATCAATCCCCATCAGTTGAAAACTTCCACCTCGAGGATGTGGTTGCTGCATTCGTGTCTCTTGCTGATTTTTTCTCTCCTCTGTCAAGCATCACAATGAAATAAGAAGGATTGAGCATCCCGAAACATGGTAGGCCACCAGAAACCTACTTGAAGAACCTTAGACACTGTTTTGAAGGTAGCAAAGTGTCAAGCATAATCAGATTCATGGCAGTGGAATAGCACATAAGGAACCTCAGACTCAACAATGCAGCGTTTGTATACACCGCCAAAGTAGTGTTTGTATAAGTAAGGCTCATCCCAATAGTATCTTTGGATCTCTGTTAAGAATTTCTTCTTGGTATAACTTTTGAATTTTTCTGGTTCTACCGCAACAATGATGTAATTCTCTATATCTGCATACCATGGTTTATCTTAGTCAGCCGTGGTCACACACCACCAGAGTTGATTTTTTACCTCTGTGAGAAACTATGTTTGTCAGGACACTAGTTATGGTGTCTGTCGGCACCATAACTCTGCATGGACACTCAAATGATTTCTTCCGAGTGTCGATCGACACTGATGAGGTATCGTTCGACACTGTCTCCGTGATCATGCTCACACTTCTGATAAATACAGACTCAATCATGTAAATATTCTCAGTAGATAAGAAATAATCTATAGGAACATTGTCTTTAACTTTGATCCATGAAAGGTGGTCCGCAATTCCATTTGCACTTGTTCTTGTCCTTGATCTCAATATGGAACTTCTGAAGAAGTAGAATCCATCTAAGAATTATTGGTTTTGCATTCTTCTTCTGCATTAAATACTTGAGAGCAGCATGATCAGTATGCACAATCACTTTAGAACCAACCAAGTAAAGTCGAAACTTCTCAAAAGCAAACACTACATCCAACGCATCTTTCTCAATAGTTTAATAATTCTTCTGCGCATCATCCAGTGTTCTGCTTGCATGGTAGACAACATGCAAAATCACTGGCATCAAACATTACTTCAAAAGGTAAACCCCGTTCTAGAGATTGCATAATCAGGGCAGTCACTAAAGCTTTCTTTATCTCTTCAAAAGTAGCAAGGTAGTCAGGAGTGAAGTCAAATTTGACTTCTTTGCAGAGTAGGGCAGTGAGATGTCTAGCAATCTTGCTGAAGTCTTTGATGAATCTCATGTAGAAACTAGCGTGTCCCATAAAACTCCTCACATCCTTCACATTAGGAGGTGCTGGTAATCCTATCATGACCTCAATCTTAACTTTGTAAACCTCGATCATAGCTACTGAAACTTTGTGTCCCTAAAAAATTCCATCAATGACCATAAAGTGTCATTTCTCCCAATTCAGCACAAAATGCTTCTATTCACATCTAGCAAGTAACTTTTATATATTTCCTAGGAAAATCGTGAAGTCAGACCCATAAACAGAGAAGTCATCCGTAAAAACCTCCATGAAATCCTCAATCATGTTGTGAAGATAATCATCATACATCTCTGGAAGGTAGCATGAGAATACAAAGTCCAAAAGGCATTCTGAAATAAGCAAAAGTTCCATAGGGGCATGTAAAGGTAGTCTTTTCTTGATTCTCTGATGGATGTGAATCTGAAAGAACCCTGAGTACCCATCTAGAAAACAATAGTAAGAATGCTTTGCTAGCCTCTCCAGCATCTGATATATGAATGGTAAAGGAAAGTGACCCTTTTCGCAGAGTTCAACTGCATGTAATCAATGCCCATCCTCTGCCATGTAACTGTCCTTGTAGGAATCAACTGATTCTTCTCATTTTTCACCACTATGACTCCTCATTTCTTAGGAACCACATGCATGGGACTGACCCAATTGTTGTTTGAAATCGAATAGATAACCCCAGCTTCCAGGAGTTTCATGATCTTCTTCTTGACAAATTCCTTCAGGTTCGAGTTCAACCTCCTCTAAATCCTCAATCGAAGAATTCAACTCATCTTCCAAGTAGATCCTAAACCAAGAGATTAGCGAAGAACTTTGTGAAACTTTTGAATCTTGCTTAGAAATAAAGTGAGTTCTGCGTTATTTAAATTAGCATTGAAAATAACAGAGTAAGAAGAATTCTCACAGAGGAATGCATACTTCAAGCCTGCAATAAGCTGTTTGAGTTTAACTTTGGGTGCTTTCTCGATATTTCAATCACCTGCCTGCTGAGGGTGGCGAGCAAAACCAGATGGGTGTCCTTGACTCGAGCGCTTCATTATCAACCAATTGCATCACTTACTCGCTTGCATCCATCATTTTGGCGTAATCAACAACTCAATCATCTAGATACATTACTTTCTCTGCTGATGCAGTCAAAGCTCTCTCCAAAGGATCTGTGGAACACATCTCTTTGAAAGTCTCTTCATCTAGATCGGTGTAGTCATCCACGAAGAATATCTGACCATCGATCATGGGTCTCTTGACCACCGTGTCCATGTCAAAGTTCATTGCTATATCACTCACATTCAAACCAATGTATCCTTTCTTCATGTCAATAATGGCACCAACTGTGGCCGAAAATTGCCTTCCCATAATAAGAGGTTCCTTGGGTTACTGCCCATATTTCAACACCACAAAGTCTATGGGAATCAAGCAATCACTAATTCTTATGGGCATATCCTTTAGAATACCTTCTGGAATTTGATCAAACTTATCAGCTAGGGTGAGTGTGATTCTAGTTGGCTTGAATTTAGCCATACCAAGGGTAAATACAACTGAGTAACACATAAAATTCACACTGGAACCTAAGCTACATAAGGATCTACGTAACCTTTTAGTTAACATGTTGCAGCCAACATATAACTACCAAGGTCTGGAGTTTCTTCAGGAATCCTCTCTTGTATCGCAACAATGACTTGCTCAAAGATCATCATAACACCTTGCTCAAAGATTAGATCCTTGGTCACCATCCTCTTTATCTACCTCTTGATCATATGAGAACTCCTAACAACATCAAGAAGAGACATCTCAACAATGATTTTCTCCATGATCTTCTGAATCTGGCATCTTCCAACTCTTGTTTGGACTTCTTGGGGGTTCTTAGGAAAGGGAAACTTAGGTTTTTAGACCTCTTCTTAACTGGTTTTGGAGATTTTGAAGGCTGGGATTTGCTTGAACATGGTGTCGAGCAAAACTAAGTGGGTGTGAACTGACACTTGGCCTGATTATCGATTCCTTCTTCTTTTGAGCATCACGCTCCTCACCCATAGTTTCTTCTAAATAATTGATTTCCTAAGTCTTGGGGATGGTGTCGAACGACACTGGTTGCGATTGATCAAAATTTTCAGCTTCAACATCTCTAACACCTAGAAATATTTGATAATGATATATCTATTCAAATCTCAAAAACGTTGTTTTCCACTTCTTAGTGTGACAGTGCTAACGGTACACCTTGGATTAATATCAGTCCTTCCAGTAAGGACTTCTCTTATGACAAACCCAATGACATGGGTGTGTTTTTATGATCTAACAGGACATAAATATCCTAAAAAAATAACTATCAAATTAACCCTTAATCCTAACACAAAAAATAATACTCTTGCCAAGAGAGATCAGGTGTAGTACTTAGGGATCAAATCCACATAGAACAATGGTACACAATAGATTTCTTATTTCTAAAGACTAAGCTAGGTGATTATATATACTGGTAAAAAATAATGAAGTCAAAAAAATATTCCTTATTAAAAGGTATAGATGCAATATGGAAATATGCTAATAATGTAAATATGGAAATATGTTGATAGATTAACTAGATGCAAATGTAAATATGCTAGATCTAGGGATTCGAGCTTAATGAATTATAGGGAATAGGAGGCACGAATATGTAAATATTCTAGAACTCAAATATTAACTATTATGACCCTTTTAACTCCAACTCTCGTATGCGAGAAAAAAGAAATACCATCGATCGACGGCTAAGGCCTGGTGTCGATCAACGGTGAAATCAGAAGGAAGTGTGAACGAGATTTGATATGTTCACCAAGCAAATTAGATTAACAACCTAGTTCAATGCAGTATATTCTACTCTTGTAGTCGTCCATGTCCTACTTTTGAGATCCTAGTTAGCTACTCTTGAATGCAAGCACTAAGCACAACTCAATTGATGGATATTAACTTAACCTAGCAATCCTACTTTTGGGTCAATCCAAGATTGCTATCATTTAACCCTAAATCTAGTTGATAACTACTTAGACATAATTAAAGTAAGAATAATAATCTGAATATATTGCATAGATAAAATATTGGATTTCCAACACAAATCTCCCTAAGGATCTATGAATCTTCTTCCCTAAATAAATCCTAAAACTATGGAGTGCTGGTGCATACACACACTTTGCCAAACCTAGGCACCCAGCACCCTCTTTTTCGTTTTGGTGCAATACATAAGGTATATATATAAAACCCTAAAATCTAGGTCACAACTCGTCCAGGGGTAATCTTTTGTCTTGTCTCTAACTTGGGCTTGAAATTGACTGTCTGCGACTTGGACATCGATCGATGGCAGATGTGCAACATCGATCGATCCTGGTCATGTAACATCGGTCGACGCCAACGTTGTGTTGTCGATCGATGGTATTCTTGTACTTTGACTCTCACGATGATCAGCTACGGATTATTCTCCTTTAAATGCTTCAAGTATCTCCATATATCTCCAAAATGTGCCTGGACCTGTAAAGACATTAAAACATAGCCTAAACACACATAATATACCCTAAATAAAGCCTATAACATGACCTGAAACTGGTAAAAAATAGGCTATATCAACTTCCCCAGAATTAACCTTTTGCTTGTCCTCAAGCAAACAAGCATGCGAAAGAGGTTTTGAAAAGCAAAAACTCACATGATATCTTAGTATAACTGTCACCTTACTCTATTGCAGCCACATCCTATCAAGTCAATCACAGAGAAACTTTATATACAATATCCTAGTATAGCAACCAATTCCATTCTACCAACAACTTAGCGAATACTAGTCTGACTCGCCCCTCTACTGATTTCATTTCTTTGCATAAAATAAAAGTGCAGGTTTTACCTTGGGAGTATCGATCAAAGGATATATGGACTCATACCTCTGCAAGTATCTGAACACACAGGTAGCTTTCTCTGATTCCTTTCCTCTCTCTCTTCTCACTTATTCTCAGTAAATCTCTCCCTTATTTTGAGGGTATCATTTTATTTTATTAATTGACTAAGATATTTGGATAGACTTCCATGAATCAAGCTTTAATGGTTGTAGCCACCAAATCCTGTTCGAATCCTTTTTTAATCTGAAGGGGAGAGAGAGGAGAATCAAAAGCACACAAACTTTTACCTTCTAGACTTGTAAAAGGAATCCGATCCAGTGTATAACAAATCCCAAAGCAAGAAAATAATGTCAGGAATAGTGTTGGAAAAAAGCATTGGTTCCTTCAAACTTTCCAAGAAAGTGTCATATAGTGGCAAGATGATCCACTCCAGTATCTTTAGTAATCTCTGCAAACAACCTTCTAAGAATGGTGCTAAAGTGTGGTTAGTCAATAATAAAATTTTGATCATATTCCTCTTCTTGACTCGATAATACTCTTTGAAAAACATATTGATAGTAAATAAAACTCAAAAACAATAAAATAGTGTTAGCGAACCTCCCCCAGACTTAAATTACAGTTTCCCCAGTGTAATCCCCCTCGGATTGGTTAGAAAAAATCAAATCATAAGTAGATAGCTTAAGTATAGAATTCAATACCGCTCTCTGTAAGAGAGTGTCGATCGATGGTAGGCGGGTGTGGTCGATCGATGGTCGCGATCCACTGTCGACTGATGGTGCCTCTATGGTGTCGATCGATGGTAGCGTAAATAGTCTGTAAAAACAAAATAAAACTCGAAATAAATAGTAGTATAAGTAAAAACTAAGTAAAACTAAGTAAAACTTACTAAATAGTGGGTTGCCTCCCACTCAACACTTGGTTATAGTCTTAAGCTCAACATTTTAAACTTTCTGACTAGAATGGAGGTGGATCAACACTTGAAAAACAAGTGTCTACATCTTCTTTGCTTTTCTGAAACCATGTACCAACGAATCTTCTCATTGCTTCATCTCCTCTGGCTTTCTCATTCTTTATGATCTCCTTAGTAACCTCCACTGAATGCATTCTCCTTTGTAGATTCTCAACATTGCGTTGGAGCATTCTAAGTATGGCAGCTGTAGTGTCTGATAATTCCTATAATTTCTGAGAAATATCGTCTCTCATCAGGCTCTGAGAAAAAGCAATCGTATTGAACCTTTCTTCTAATTGTGTTTGTGCTGCGCACTTCTGTCTGTCGAAATCAGTGTCGATCGATGGTAAGGTGTTGCCGTCGATCGATGTCACTCTATCCGGTCCACTCGCATGATGTCTTTGAACAGTATCAAAATCTTGCTTCATCACATCCATGTGTGTAGTCAAACTGGTGAGGCACTTTTGTATAGGATAGTGGACATCATCAAGCCTTCAGTAGAAATCGTATAATGACCTCGCTTGAGCTGTGTAGATCTTATCCACAATGTCATCAATCTCTGCTCTGCTGTATGTCTTTGGTTTGTGCCTGTAGATACTGATCTTTGATGCATGTTCTGGTAAACATATGTAGTTGTACTCAAACATAGTAGCTCTCTCTAGAACTGCCTTGATATCTGCTCCTTGCACATTCACAACTCTTCCGTCTAGAGCTCGTGCATTACCATTCTAATCTCTGTAGATGCTATACTCATCCTTCTTTTCCCAAAATATAATTCTTCTGCCATCAACATCAAAAGCTCTCGTTCCATACTCTACGCGACCGTCTATCAGTAGGGGATTTATCAAACTGATTGGTCCTGGAGTTTCTGAAGTAAAGGGGTTAGATGTACAGAACTCGTTGACTCCTGAAATTGTGGTATCGATCGACATGTTTTTCTTGTCGTCGACCGATGGTTGAGTTTGAATTGGCTCGTGCTTCTGCTCTTTGTTATCGATCGATGGTTGTTGCTGTTGTCCAAATAAATTTCCTGATCTTTCAGCCATAATAAGGGCATCTGCTACATCTTCCTTAGGTAGATTGAGAATTCTCCCGTAAAGATCTCGTGCACGTCCCTCTGTATCTCTGAAAATTCCAAACTCGTCTGGTCTGAGATAACCATCTTATGTATCTTCTGCTCCAAGTAATTGTTCTGGTTTTCATTTGATGTCATTTGATGGCCAAGATATGTTGAGGATTGATGCTGGATTGCCCACTCTCGCGTTCACTACCCAGCCGTCTTCTTTCTTCCAGTGCCAGGCTGCGAGGTTCAATCAGCTCTTCCTCTCTGTAATCTGCATTGTAGTCTCCGTAAACTCTACCATATCCGTGGTAAACCGGATTGGTGTCGATCGATGGGGTACGTGGAACGTCGATCGATGATCGATAATCAACTGGTGACCACAAAGATTTCCAGCTCCATTAGCCATTGCAAGATATGTCTGCCACATCTTCCTTTGTGACATGTAGAATTCTGCCATCCATAGCTCTTGCATTACTGTTTGGATCTCTCATAATACCGAACTCAACTGGTTGTAGATAATCATATTCTCTTTCGCGTTTGCAACTGAATCACGTTCGGTTTCTGCTTCGTTCCCAGTATCGATCGATGGTGTATGGTCGTCCGTCGATCGATGTCGATTTCCCAGGTTGATGGGAAACATGAAAAACTCCAGCCTCTTCCATAGCAAGCCCTCGGTACTCAATTGTTTCTTCATCTTTGTAGTCTTCGTCGTACTTCGAGGTAGGCTGTGTTGTAATTGAAGTCTTCATTGTAGGTGTTGACTCGTCCGTATGTTGGAGTGTCGATCGATTCGATAGGGAGAGTATCGATCGATTGTTGAACTGTAAGATCGTCGATCGACGTGTTGGGTGGGGTGTCGATCGACGTGTTGGGTGGGGTGTCGATCGATTCTCTTTCTTCTGATTCCTCACTGAACTCGTAATCGCATAAGCATGTGACCACAAGCTCTGCATCATTGCACAATTTGATCATGGTAGCCTTGTTCTTATTTTTGACAGGTTCGTAAAATATATTTTGATCAATTAGAGATAGATACAACCTGTTTAACTGCATGTTGCATATGGCTCCCACAGTAGCCATGAATGCTCTCCCAAGTAGTAGAGAAGAGTTCCAATATATCCTGATGTCCATCACATGAAAGTCTGTTGGAACTAAGGTATTGTTGATCTGCACTGGAACATCTTTTACCATCCCTCCTAAGTTCACTCTTGAGCAGTCAACAAATGTAAAAGAATCGTTGGAGGGTTCCACTGTCAGGTCCAACTCCTGTGCAATAGACTTTGACATGATGCTCACTGAATATCCAGTGTCACAAAGAGCGTTGGGATATTTGTTTCCTTTGATGAAGCATGGAACCACAAACTTCCCAGGATCACTTTTCTTTTTCAGACAGGTTCTCTGTTTCATCCTCTCTCTGAGGTGATTGAACATTATCTCTATGTTGTCATCTGTCTCCTTTGTTTCCCTGAAAAACATCCACAATCTGTGAGTATAATAAGCTTCATCAAAAGAAATATCTAAAGAAATTTTAAAAACTCTTTTAGTAAAACTATCTATCTCGTTTTCATTGGCTTCTATGTGTTGATGCTTTGAGATCTTTTGCCTCCTCTTTGCGTGTCCCTCATCCTCTCTATCAGTATCCATAGCTTCAGTTGTGTCTGTATTCTTTTCTGAAGCTGTCACGGTCGGAGGTACAATCAAAGTTACATCAAGGTTTGGTAGCCGAACCGGTTTTCTCTCTTGTTGATCGACGCTAAGGGTGTGTTGCCGATCGATTTTTTTGTCACTCTGTCGATCGATGTCACGGAAGCGGTGTCGATCGATATTAGTCGATTCACACGAAGCCACTGAGTCTGTAGGTTTCACCATCGATCGATGCTCACCGGTTGGCGTCGATCGATGCGTATTAGAATTGCCGAGTGAAACCGAAATTTTCCACACGAAAATCGCTATCTTGGGGCTTCTCTTTCTTGACTTCCTGCCAGAAATCATCATCAATCAATGCATTGACGTGGTGATTTTTCCCAGCCTCGATTTTCTCCTTAATCAAGCTCTCATGCCTCTTGATGGTCTCACTTGTTTGCATCACTTGATTCTCCAGTTTCCTCACATGAGTGCTGAGGTTTTCGAACTTGGTGTTGAGGTTGAGGTACAACCATCTATCTTTCCATTGAAATCCACAGTCATCTTCTGCTGTCCCTCTAAGACTCTATCAACCATTGCTTCAATCTTGCTTTCCGGACCTTCTGGAGGGGGATTCTGGTAGTAGGAAGATCCATAAGTCTTGTTGTTGTTGAAGGGTCTGCGCTGTGAATTTTGATTGAAGTTACTCCTTTGACCAGCACCATAGGATTTCCTGTTGAAGCTTGGGTTCCTTGTCTCTGGAAACCATTCCCATCAATATAGTTTACATCTTCTTCTTCAATCTCATCTTCTCCAGACTCAATTGCTTCCACTTCTGCGAAAGTAACATGTTTCTTGAAAAATCTCTGAACACTATCTAGTTTTGCCTTGACCTCCTCAAACTGCTCATTGCTTACTGTTGGAGCTGATTTTCTTCTCTCAGTGTTCTTGGTGCTGCTGCTAGATGCCAAATTCTCAATCAATCTTGTGGCTTCTTCAGGGCTTCTGGTACTAAAATTTCCCTCACTAGTTGTGTCCAAAGCCATCTGGTATTGTAATTCAATACCTCTGAAGACAGTGCTGAGAAGCTGCACTTCGTTGAACCCGTGATGTGGACAGTCTCTCTGGTATGATTTGAATCTGATCCACGAGTTTCTGGAAGACTATGAAGGTTCTTGAGAAAAAGTAGCAATCTTGCTCCCCAGATCTTCTGCTCTAGCATCATCGAAGAAGTTGCGCAAGAAAACGTTTCTGATGTCAGTCCAGGATGTCAGGGATCCTGGTGGTAGTTGCTTAAGAAAATATGAAGCTTATACAACAAATGAGTACTTGAAGAGCTTACAGAGAAGATAGTCTTCAGGGACTCTATTTGCTTTAATAGCAATCACTAGATCTCAAATCGCTCCAGATGATTCATAGGATGCTCATGTCACAACACATGGTAAGGTGTCTGCGCTACAAGTCCGAAGAAAGTAGGCTTGATCTCTAAATCGTTTCTCTGAAAAGCTGGAGGACGAATAGCGGACGAAATCAGGCGTAGAACTGGTCTGGACGGTTGTAGTCAGCCAGCTTTCTCTGAGTAGCTTGGGCGTTAGCTTGTGGTTGAGCTATTGCAGCGTCTATTTCTTCTGCTTCCATATCAGGGATTACATCCCCTTGATTGTCAATCTTTTGACCTGCTGCATTACGCTGATGACCATTGAGGTCATGCAAGTCTCAATTCTCGTTCTGAACCACTATAATAGGCGCAACCATCTGAACTCGTCTGCTGTCGTCGATCGATGCAGATGAGGTGTTATCGATCGATGCTAAGTGATAAATTTCGGTCGATGCTAGAGTTCTGATGTCGGTCGATGTTGTCCTTAAAGAAGTGTCGTTCGACGCTAAGTGGTGCTGTCGATCGATGCTTGTCATTTTTCTTTGCGGATTGTATGCTCGATTTGTCGTGGGTCTGAGAACAATAATTATTTTCCTTTGTTGTTCCTCGTACTCTTTTGCATGCACCTGAAAAACGAAGAAAAAGAAAAATCAGTAATCTAAAAGTAACAAACCTAGACTAAATCCTAGAAATTAAATCTAATGGCGATCAATGTTCCCCGGAAACGGCGCCAAATTTGACATAGTGGTGTGTTTACTGTTCTGGCAGGGTATAAATATCCTAAACAATTAACTATCAAATTAACCTTTAATTCTAACACACAAAACAATACTCTTGCCAAGAGAGATCAGGTGTATTACTTAGGGATCAAATCCACATAGAACAATGGCACACAATAGATTTCTTATTCCTAAGGTTAAGCTCGGTGATTATATATATATTGGTAACAACTAATCAGTCTAAGGAAATGTTCTTTATTAGAGAGTGTAGATGTAATATGGAAATATGCTAATAATGTAAATATGGAAATATACTAATAATGGAAATATGCTAATAAACTAACTAGATGTAAATGTAAATATATTAGATCTAGGGTTTCAGGCAAGTGGATTATAGAAAATAGAAGCTAAGGGTATTGATCATAGAAGTCGATATCTAATGTAAAAGACGATCAACTCTCGCTGTGAGTCTAATCTATTGACTAAGTCCAATGTCTCATCTCTCGCTTTTTGACACGAAATTACCGTCGATCGATGGCAATGATCATACGTTGATCGATGGTTTCTTGAGTCAATCTTAATGACCTAATTCGATAAGCTCACTAGATTAACTAAATCAACTCTCATTTATTTCTAGAAACCTAGCTCAACAAGATTAATTCCGGTAGTAGACCATGCTCTCACTTCCGCCTAACTATCTTATTATCAGGGTTCTAGTTAGTTACTCCAGAACAAAAGCAATAAACACAATTCTATTGATAAATCTAATAATAACCCTAACAATTATATTGTTTGGCTAATCCATCAATACCATTAGTAAACTCTAAATCTAGTTGATAACTACTCAAACATAGTAAGAATAATAATCTGGATATAATGTATAGATAAAAAACTTGGGTTCCAATACAAATCTCCCTAAAGAGTTATGAATCTTCTCCCTAAATAAATCCTAAAACTATGATGGAGTGATGGTGCACACACAAACAAAGCACACTTACTAGCACCCAGCACTGCACCTTGGTGCAATAAATAAAGAATAAATATAAAACCCTAAAGTCTATGTCAAAAAAGTCGTTTAGGTGTAATCTTGTAATCTTGTGTCATGTCTCTAACTTGGGCTTGAAATCGGCTGTATACGAATTGGTCATCGATCGATGTCATATGTGCAACATCGATCGATCTTGGTTATGTAACGTCGGTCGACGCCGAGATTGTGTTGTCGATCAACGACAGTCTTGTACTCCGACTCTCACAATGATCAGCTATGGATTATTCTCCTCTAAATGCTCCAGAAGCTCCAAGTATCTCCATATGTCTCCAAAACGTGCCTTGACCTGTAAAGACCTTAAAACATAGTCTAGACACACATAATAGAACCTAAATATAGCCTATAACATTGCCTCAAACTGATAATAAATATGCTATATCATGACCCCTCTTCCTTCTGAATATGGGCACAAAATTCCTCAAGATATGGTAACTCAGATGACCTCAAGATATGCTTGATCAGGTCGTTGTAAGCCGGATTAAGGGTCATCATCAACCCAAAGACTTGATCTTGCTGACGCCTTTCCATGAGTTTTCTTGATCAGTTGTGTTCGGCCTCAACATCTCAATTTCACACCATAAAGCTCTGAACTTTCCGAAATGCTTGGTGAACTCCACCTTTTCTTGCACCCGTGTGTTGATAGCTCTCTTTACCTCAAACACACGGCTTAGATTTGATGTATTTCCATAGACCTTTTGGAGCGTCTCCCACATGTCCTTTTCTCTCACATGGTAGCTGTAAGCTTCAAATATTGAAGTCTCAACGGACGCTTGTATCAAGGACAAAACCATCAGGTCTTCTTGCACCCATTTGTTTTCATCGACCAGGGCAAGCTTTGTTTCACCTCCTCCTTCTTTAGAAACTGGTTTTGGATCTCCATCAGTGATCTGATTCCATAAAACCTTTCTCCCAATAACATTGTTCACCAGTCTCGACCATAACATATAGTTTCCACCACCTTTCAAAGTCACCAGAACCTCAATTATCTTGTTACCTTCCATTTCGCCTTCTTTGAACAACTAGATTTCTAAAGCTTGAATCTTGAAATGATGCTGACGAACATCGAGATTAGAACCCCGAATGTGAGCAACCTGGCTTTGATACCATAAAATGTATAGAAAATAATACAAAAATTAAGAGAATAGGAAGATTAGATGAAATTTAAGAAGATATTAGTGAAGAGTCATGATGAATCTTGAAGAACTAGAGAGAGAGAGACTTGAAAACTTTATGTATTTCTAATTTCTCTCCTAATTACAATGGTATATATAGAGAGATTTATGTGTATACGAGATTCAACCCTAGGAGACTAAGCATGTGAGGTCAATGAGAGGAGGAGCGTCGGTTCGAAATGGGTGGCTGGAAGGCTCAGACGCTTCTGTTCTTGGTCTTCACTTTCCAGCTCATGCCAGCTAGTGAAGGCGCGCCTCTTATCCATAAACGGTAAGTAAGCAAGGTAAGAAGGGTTTAACACCAAGGTTAACCCGTAGTAACTTCCTTGGATGGGTAATACTCGACCACTTTCTCACTGTACGGCCACACCATAATGTACGAACCTCATGTTTGTACATTCTACACCCTATTTTTTTACCAACTACATTCATGCCCAAAATAGCAAACCCAAGTCTTTTTTGGTCGAGGATGGTCAGTACGGTCCGTACCATGTCCGTACGTCCGTACACTCACCCTAAATTTGCACCAACTTCATTCCTTCTTCCTTTAACTTCACAATTCATCCTTTTCAGGTCTTTATCTCAACAAAAACGACTCCAATCAAATATAATAGAATATAAATAGGACTTATACCATGGTATAGAAGTGGTAAACCATGGTATATCAACTCTTGAAGATAATTATTACAATATGTCAAAATGGTTGTACAAAGTCAAAGAGAAAAACCACGAATCATTAAATTTTCTTGAGATGAATGCTGATGGAAAGTTTAGATAAACTTTTTGCATTTGGTCCATCGTTAAGGGGCTCTCATTCGTGAGAGAGTGATTGATGTAGATGGTACGTTCCTAAAGGGAAAATTCAAGGATACTTTAATGGGAGGTAATGCTCAAGATGGGAACTATCTTTTATACCCTCTCGCATTTGGAGTAGTTGACTAAGAAAATGAAGCTTATTGGGCATGGTTTTTTAAAGGTCTTAGTTATATGATCCATGATGCTTCAGCCTTTGTATTTGTTTTCGACAAAGCTCGTGCTATTGTTTCAGCCCTTGGAAAAACTTATTCCTTTTCCACCATGATATTTGCAGGACTCACTTGCTCAGTAATACCAACCCTAAACATGGGAAGACCGGGTCGTTGCCTCTTGTTGAAAATGAAGCAGACACCTACACTTTCCATGAGTTCAGTTTGATCTTCAGTGACATAAAGGCTAGAAGTCTTGTTTTTGCTAAGTATTTGGAAGATTAGAAAGCGAGGCAAGAAGATTTAAACCTTCAAACCAGTACAAAATTATGACCAAGAGTACATGCAAGACTATTGTCAGATGAAGTTGTATGTCTATGCATCTATGAAATGAAAACATAACAAATTTATATTATATTTAAATAATTTTAGGAAGACTTTTCCTGAGGGTCATTTAAATACTTTTTTAACACAATGTCATTTAAATACTATAAACATGTTTTATTCTCTGATTTTAATGGTTTATTGATGATTTCGTGTTTATATGAACAATCTCTAGGTGTAGACATTGTAACAAAAATCTTATATGTAATGCAGACCCGTCTAATACTTATCAAAGTATTATGTAAAGAATTCCTAAATATGTTGAATGCTATCTGGAATACATGATCTGATCGAACACACTCATATTTTATTTTAGAAACCCATATTTATATATGTCGTAGGCTATTCTAAATAAGATATTTGTACATTTTCTAATATATACAATTTGGGATTATGTTTTGGTATTAAACAATGTTTCATGGTAACCTAGCGGTTAGACCCCTACTCTTACTCTACTCAAAACGTACATGCATCCGTTTAGTTAAACGAAAAACAATTCCATATAACATTTTTAATACCAGAGCCAATCTATGTAACATCTTGGCACAACGGCTATATATTATGATACCCTTTTCTAGAGTTCTAAGGTTCAAATCCAGGGTTTTACAAAACATGTTCTTATTTTTTCACAAAATTATACAACATATATTGAAACTTACAAATATGGAGATCAAATCCTTTATTTTGGCTAATGCCATTTCATATTTAGTTGACAGTTTGCTAGAAAACAAACTCGTATTTTGTTTTGGAAACCCATCTTGCATATATTACATGTTATCCCAAATAAGATACAAGTCCATATTTAATATATACATTTATGTTTGGTATTAATCAATCATTAGACGTAGCTTAGCTACTAAACCACTACTATTACTCTATTGAAACGTACATGCATCTGCTTTTCATATCTATTGGAATCAGAATGTGTTTATTTTTTAATCAAATTAACATCAATTGAATATATGATTTCAAATAATAGGCCAATCAGATATAACACATTTGCCCAGCGGCTACACAATATTATTTTCCTTTTAAGAGTTCCCGAGTTCAATTTCTAGGTTTGGCAAAAAAAATTCAAATTTTTGGTCTCAAAGTTTTACAATATAACATGAAACTAACCAAAATGTGGAGATCAAATCCTTTATTTTGCTAATCTCATTTCATATTTAGTTGAGGTTTTACTTAGAAAACACACTTATATTTTGTTTTGGAAACATATCCTAAAATGTCCCATGATATCTTAGATAAGATATATGTACATTTGTTAATATATACATTTAAATTCTGGTACTAAGTAATGACCTACAGTAGCATAGCGGCTAAGCCACCAGTCATACTCTACACACTTTGATTTTTCTTTTAACAGTATTCGGCTATGATTCTTAGGTCTTTCAAAATATTTTTTAATTTTCTCTCAAAATGATAAAAAATGACATGGAACTTACCAATATGGAGATCAAATCCTTAATTTGGTTTAATCTCATATATTGTTGAGAATTTGCTTAGAAAACACACTCATATTTTGTTTTGGAAACTCATCGTGAATATGTAACATGCTCTCCTATTACAACTAGAACACATTCAATCTTTCATTATCCTTCCTAAAAATGTTTCAAGACATCATAAAATATTCAATAACCAACATAAATGAAAAACCATCCTCATGATTCATTACAATCTTCTTAGGAACATTTTAGTACTTGTCCAAGTCAGCATTAACAACAAAAAAGTTCAAAAACATAGTCTTAGCTAAAATATAGTCTTAGTTAAAACATAAATTGTTACAAACATCTTCATCTTTTTCTTTCCTTAAAATTTTTATCCATAAATTGGTCGAATATCTCACAAATAGCTAGCTCTTTAAGTCCAATGCATAGTCATCGTAAATCGATTTAAGGGTTGACAGTTCGTGTATTTAAAATGGCTTGTTCAAGAAAAGTTCAAGTTTAAATGGAATTATTAAAAGTTGGAGATCAAAATAGCTTAAACGGAAGGTGAAAGTTGTTTTGGCTTTTTGTTTTGTGTAAGTTGAAAGTTTTTTACCGCTATCTCCTTATAAAATACTCTATTTGTTTCAGAATAATGTATGTTTTAGACTTTTCACAAATATTAGTACAACATATTAAGGTTTAGTATTATATGTAAAAAAATTGTGATTATCAATATTTCGTAATTCTAAACCAATAAGAATTCAGTAAATATAATTAATTTATAAAATTTACAGTTACTCATTATTGGCTGATAAAAATGCACTGAAAATAAAAAATGATCGTTTGAAATAAACCTTTTTAATAAAAAAATGAATCTTTATATCTTTATTAAACGGCGAGAGTACAAAATAAGTATATAATAATAATTTAAAATCTCTTTCACTCATATATCTTCAATGTGATTTGAGTAATCTTCAAAACGCATGTGTTGGGCATCATAACCCAAGTTGTAAAGCTATATGTAACATGTAAGGAAATATCAAACTCGACATATTTTCAACATGATAATAAGAAGACAAGAAATAATGATTTAAGGATTCAATAAAATTTAGGGGAATTTTCCAAAATATAACATATAATATAGTCTGCAAACAGTAGGAAATCTACCATAGACAAGACACAAGATTACAAGTTTACCCCTGGACGAGTTTTGACCTAGATTTTAGGGTTTTTTTATTTAAAATTTATGTATGAGAAAGAAAGGAGGACGCATAGGTACGGAGACGTACAGTGCTAGGTTTTTGAGTATTCTATTTACGGATATTTGTATTGAAATCCCAATGTTTTTATCTATGCATTTTATTTAGATTATTATTCTTACTTTGATTATATTTGAGTAGTTATCAACTAGGTTTAAGATTTATTAATGGTATTGATGGATTAACCAAACAATAGAATTTTTATGGTTATTATTAGATCTATCAATAGAATTGAGTTTATTGCTTGTGTTCTAGAGTAGCTAACTAGAACTCTGATAATAGGATAGTTAGGGGCAAGCAAGAGATGGTCTACTACCGGAATTAATCATATTGAGCTAGGTAGCTAGAAAAAAAGAGAGTCGATTTAGTTAATGTAGTGAACTTTCGAATTAGGTCATAAAGCTTGACTCAAGAAACCATCGATTGACGCAAGATCATTGCCATCGATCGACGGTCATTTTGTGTCAACAAGCGAGAGCTGAGATATTAAACTTATTCAATAGATTAGACTCGCAACAAGAGCTGGTTGTCTTTTACATTAGATATCGAGTTCTATGATTAATACCCTTAACTTTTATCTTCTATAATCTACTTGCTTGAAACCGTAGATCTATCGTATTTACATTTACATCTAGTTAGTTTATTAGCATATTTCCATATTCACATTATTAGCATATTTCCATATTGCATCTACACTCTCTAATAAGGAACATTTCCTTAGACTGATTACTTGTTACCAATATATATATAATCACCTAGCTTAACTATAAGAATAAGAAATCTACTATGTGCCATTGTTCTCTGGGGATTCGATTCCTAAGTACTACACCTGATCTTTCTTGGCAAGAGTATTATTTTGTGTGTTAGGATTAATGGTTAATTTGATAGTTGACTATTTAGAATATTTAGACCCTGCTAGAACAGTAAATAACACGCATGTCAAATTTGGCGCCGTTGCCGGAGAACATTGATCACCATTAGATTTAATTTCTAGGTTTTAGTCTAGGTTTGTTTTACTTTCGAGTTACTTCTTTTCTTTTCCTTTGTCTTTCAGGTGAATTCAAAAGAGTACCAGGAGCAATAAAGGACAAGAATTACTCTCAAACCCGCATAAACTCGAACGTACAATCTGCAAAGAAAGACGACAAGCATCGATCGACAACATACATTCAGCATCGACCGACACTTCTTTACGGATAGCATCGACTGGCATCATAATTCTAGCATCGACCGACATTGATCACTTAGCATCGATCAAAAACATCTAATCCGCATCGATCAGACGATAGCAGACGAGTTCAGATGGTTACGCCTATAATTGTGGTTCAGAGTGAGAATGGAGACTTGCATGACCTCAACGGTCATCAGCGTAATGCATCAGGTCAAAAGATAGACGATTAGGGGGCTGTAATTCATGATGCAGAAGCAGACGCTGCAATAGCTCAACCAGAAGCTAACACCCAAGCTGCTCAACGAACGCTGGCTGACTACAATTGTCCAGAACAGTTCTACACCAACAAATCCGCCATTCGTCCTCCAGCTTTTCAGAGAAACGATTTTGAGATCAAGCCCGCTTTCTTCGGACTTGTAGCGCATACACCTTACCATGGGTTACGACATGAGCACCCTATGGATCATCTGGAGCGATTTGAGGATCTAGTGACTGCTATTAAAGCCAATGGAGTCCTTGAGGACTATCTTTCTTTAATCTCTTCAAGTACTCACTTGTTGGAGAAGCTTCATATTGGATTAAGCAACTACCACCAAGATCCTTGACATCCTAGACTGACATAAAAAACGCTTTCTTGCGTAACTTCTTCGATGACGCTAGAGCAAAAGATCTGAGGAGCAAGATTGCTACTTTTACACAAGAACCTTTAGAGTCTTTCAGAAACTCGTGGATCAGATTCAAATCATTCCAGAGAGACTGTCCACATCACGGGTTCAACGAAGTACATCTTCTCAACGAAGTACATAAAAAACGCTTTCTTGCGTAACTTCTTCGATGACGCTAGAGCAAAAGATCTGAGGAGCAAGATTGCTACTTTTACACAAGAACCTTTAGAGTCTTTCAGAAACTCGTGGATCAGATTCAAATGATACCAGAGAGACTGTCCACATCACGGGTTCAACGAAGTACATCTTCTCAGCAATTTCTACAGAGGTGTTGAATTAGAATACCAGATGGCTTTGGACAGAGCTAGTGAGGGAAATTTCAGCACCAAGTGCCCTGAATAAGCTACGAGATTGATTGAGAATCTGGCATCTAGCAGCAACACCAAGAACACTGATTCTGAGAGAAGAAAATCAGCTCCAATAGTAAGCAAGGAGAAGTTTAAGGAGGTCAAGGCAAAATTAGATAGTATTCAGAGATTTTTCAAGAAACATGTTTCTTTCGCAGAAGTGGAAGCAATTGAGTCTGGAGAAGATGAGATTGAAGAGGAAAATGTAAATTACATTGATCGGAATGGTTTCCAGAGACAAGGGAACCCAGGCTTCAATAGGAACTCCTATGGTGCTGGTCAAAGGAGTAACTTCAATCAAAATGCACAATGCAAATCCTTCAACAACAACATGACTTACGGATCTTCCTACTACCAGAATCCCCCTCCAGAAGGTCAGGAAAGCAAGATTGAAGCAATGGTTGATAGAGTCTCAGAGGGACAAGAGAAGATGACTATGGATTTCAATGGAAAGATAGATGGTTTGTACCTCAACCTCAACACTAAGTTCGAAAACCTCAACACTCATGTGAGGAAACTGGAGAATCAAGTGATACAAACAAGTGAGACCATCAAGAAGAATGAGAGCTTGATCAAGGAAAAATCAAGGCTAGGCAAAGACACCACATCAATGCTTTGATTGATGATGATTTCTGGCAGGAAGTCAAGAGAGAAAAGCCCCAAGATAGCAATTTTTGTGTGGAAAATTCAGTTTTACTCGGCAATGTTAATACACATCGATCGACGCCAACAGGTGAGAATCGATCGACGCTGAAACCCACAGACTTAGTGGCTTTGTGTGAATCGACTAATATCTATCAACACTGTTTCCGTAACATTGATCGATAGAAGGACAAGAGAATTGATCGACGGTACACACATGGAATCGATCGACATGAGAGTAATCCAGTACCGCTACCGTACCTAAATGCGAGCTTGTTTGTACGTCCAACCATGACAATTTCATATCAGAATACATACACATCTGAAGCTATGGATACTGAAAGATAAGATGAGAAACATTCGAAAAGGAGGAAAAGGATCCCAAAGCATCAACGCAGAGAAGCCAATGAAAAGGAGATACATAGTTTTGATAAAAGAGTTTTTAAAATTCCTTTAGATATTTCTTTTGATGAAGCTTATTATACTCACAGATTGTGGATGTTCTTCAGGGAAACAAGGGAGACAGATGACAACATAGAGATAATTTTCAATCATCTCAGAGAGAAGATGAAGCAGAGACCCTGTCTGACAAAGAAAAGTGATCCTGGGAAGTTTGTGGTTCCATGCTTCATCAAAGGAAAAAAATATCCCAACGCTCTCTGTGACACTAGATCTTCAGTGAGCATTATGCCAAAGTCTATGGCAGAGGAGTTGAACGTGGCAATGGAACCCTCCAACGATTGTTTTACATTCGCTGATTGCTCAAGAGTGAATTCAGGAGGGATGGTAAAAGATGTTCCAGTGAAGATCAACAATACCTAGTTCCAACAGACTTTCATGTGATCGACATCATGATAGATTGGAACTCTTCTTTACTACTTGGGAGAGCATTCATGGCTCCTGTGGGAGCCATATGCGACATGCATATAAACATGTTGTATCTATCTCTAACTGATAAAAATATTTTTTATGAACCTGTCAAAAATAAGAACAAGGCTACCCTGATCGAATTGTGCAATGATGCAGAACTTGTGGCCACATATTTTTGCAATTACGAGTTTGGTGAGGAATTAGAAGAATGAGCATCGATCGACACTCAACCCCACCCATCTATCGATAGCCATAAAGTTGAACAATCGATCGATACCCACCTTATGGCATCGATCGACACTCAAACCTCCAAACAATCCCACACCCACCATGGTGATTTCAGTTACAACGCAACCTATATTGAGTAAGACAAAGACTACAAAGAGAAAGAAACAATTGAATACCAAGGGATTGCCTTGGAAAAGGCTGGAGTTTTCCAGGTTTCCCCTCTACCTTGGAATTCAACATCGATCGACAGACACCATGCACCGTCGAGCGATACTGAGAATGAAGCAAAAACCGAACGAGATTCATCTGCAGAACGCGAAAAGGAATATGGTTATTTACAACAAGATGAGTTCGGTATTATGCGAGATATAGATGGTTATGCCAGAGCTATAGACGGCCGAATTCTACATGTCACAAAAGACGATGTGGCATATATACTTGCAATGGCTAACGGAGCTGGAAACCTTTTCTTCCACTTATCTGATCACCGACCATCAATCGACGTTCCACAGATGACATCGATCGAAGCTAAACCAGCGTACCTAGATTACTATGGAGATTACGAAGAGAACGATTCAGCTTACAAAGAGGAAGAAGCAGGCTGGGTAATGAACACAAGAGTAGGCAATCCAGCATCAATCCTCAACATATCTTGGCCATCCAACGACATCAAACGAAGAGCAGAACTATTAATTGAAGCAGAAGATACAAAAGATGGTTATCTTAGACCAGACGAGTTTGGAATCTTCAGAGATACAAAGGGACATGCACGAGATCTTTACGGGAGAATTCTCAACTTACCTAAGGAAGATGTAGCATATGCCCTTGTTATGGCTAATGGATCAGGAAGTTTCTTTGGACAATAGTAAGAGCCATCGATCGACGCGAAGGTACCACCATCGATCGACATCAAGGAGCAGAATCACGAGCCTAACCATCACCAACCATCGATCAACAACAAGGAGCATGCATCAATCGATACCACCATTCCAGGATTCTACGAGTTCTGTACATCTAACCCCTTCAGTTCAGAAAATCTGGGACCGGTCAGTTGGATAAATCCCCTACTGATAAACGGATAGAGTATGGAAAGAGAGATTTTGATGCTGATTGCAGAAGGATTTTATTTTGGGAAAAGCAAGATGAGTATGGAATACACAGAGATGAGAATGGCAATGCATGCACTATGGACGAATGAGCTGTGAATGTGCAAGAGGAAGATATCAAAGCAGTTCTAGAGAGCTACTATGTTTGAGTACAACTACATATGTTTACCTGAACATGCAGCAAAGATCGCTATGTCCAGGAACAAGCAAGAAACATAAGCAGAGCAGAGATTGATGATCTTGTGAATGGGATCTACAACGCTCAAGAGATGTCATTAGAAGATTCTTACAGGAGGCTTGATGATGTCTACTATCCCATAGACAAATGCCTCACCGGTCTGACTACACGCATGGATAAGATGAAGCGAGATTTGGATATTATTCAAAGACATCATGCGAGTGGACACAATAGAGTGAGATCGATCGACGGCAACATCACACCATCGATCGATGCTAAGTCTGACAGACAAAAGCACGCAACATAAACACAATTGGAAGACATGTTCAATGAGATTGTTTTCTCTCAGAGCCTAATAAAGAAAGATATTGCTCAGAAATTGGAAGATCTATTGGAGACTACAGCTGCCAGACTTAGAATGCTACATCGCAACATTGAGAATCTACAAAGGAGAATGCATTCAGTGGAGGTTACTAAGGAGATCATAAAGAATGAGAAAGCCAGAGGAGATGAAGCGATGAGAAACTTCATTGGTACATGGTTTCAGAAGAGCAGAGAAGATGTAGACACTTGTTTTCCAAGTGTTGATCCTCCTCCATTCTAATCAGAAAGTTCAAAACGTCGAGCTTACGACTATAACTAAGCGCTGAGTGGGAGGCAACCCACTGTTTAGTAGGTTTTTACTTATTTTTTACTTATACTATTTATTTATTTCGAGTTTTATTTTATTCTACAGACTACTTATACTACCATCTATCGACACCATAGAGACACCATCGGTCGACACTGGATCGCGACCATCGATCAACCAAACCCGCCTACCATCGATTGACACTCTCTCACAGAGAGAGGTAAATTCTATACTTAAGCTATTTACTCAATTTTAATTTTTCCTAACCAATCTGGGATGGATTACACTGGGAACAGTGTAATTTAAGTCTGGGAGAGGTTTGCTAACGCTATTTTATTGTTTTTGAGTTTTATTTACTATCTATAAGTTTTTCAAAGAGTTTTATCGAGTCAAGAAGAGGACTATGATCAAAAATTTATTATTGAGTCACAAAACTTTAGCACCATTCTTAAAAGGTTGTTTGCAGAGATTACTAGAGATACCGAAGTGGATCATCCTGCCACTATATCACACTTGCTTAGAAAGTTTGAAGGAACCAAAGCTGATTTCCAACACTAATCATGACATTATTTGCTTTCTTTGGGATTTGGTATACACTTGATCGGATTCCTTCTGCAAGTCTGGAAGGTAAAAGTCTGTGTGCTTCTGATTCCCCTCTCTCTCCCCTTCAGATTAAAAAAGGAGTCAAACAGGATTTCGTGGCTACAACCATTAAATCTTGATTCATATGATCCTAGAAAGAGATAACGATTAAAGAAGTTAACATGATCTGGTGGCAAAAACCATTATGGCTTGATTCTTGGAAGCCTATCCAAATATCTCAGTCAATTACAAAATAAAATGATACCCTCAAAAGAATGGAGACATTGACTGAGAAGAAGTGAGAAGAGAGAGAGGAAAGGAACCAAAGAAGTCTACATGTGTCTTCAGATACTTGCAAAGGTAAGAGTTCATATATCCTTTGATCGATACTCCCAAGGTAAAGCCAAGACTTTTAATTTATGCAAAGAAATGAAATCAGTAGAGGGGCGAGTCAGACTAGTATTCGCTAAGTTGTTGGTAGAATGGAATTGGTTGCTATACTAGGATATGGTATATGAAGTTCCTCTGTTATTGACTTGATAGGATGTGGCTGCAATAAATTAAGGTGACAGTTATACTTAGATATTATGTGAGTCTCTTTTGAAAACCTCTTTTGCAGTCTTGTTTGCTTGAGGACAAGCAAAAGATTAAGTCTAGGGAAGTTAATATAGCTTATTTATTACAACTTTTAGGCCATGTTATAGGCTCCATTTAGGGTCTATTATGTGTGTCTAGGGTATCTTTTATGGTCTTTACAGGTCCATGCACTCTTTAGAGATATATGGAGATACTTAGAGCCTTTGGAGCATTTAGAGGAGAATAATTCGTAGCTGATCTTTGAGAGAGTCGAATTAAAAGACCATCGTCGATCGATGGCAATATCCTGACGTCGACAGACCTTACATGACCAGGATCGATCGATGATGACCACTTGCCATCGATCGATGACCAATTCGCAGACAGCCGATTTCAAGTCCAAGTTAGAGACAAGATACAAGATTACAAGTTTACCCCTGGACGAGTTTTAATCTAGATTTTAGGGTTTTTATATTTATACTTTATGTATGAGAAAGAAAGGAGGACGCATATGTACGGAGACGTACGGTGCTAGGTTATTGAGTATTCTTTTTAGGGAGATTTGTATTAAAACCCTAGTGTTTTTATTTATGCATTTTATTTAGATTATTATTATTACTTTGATTATGTATGAGTAGTTATCTACTAGGTTTAAGGCTTATTAATGGTTTTGATGGATTAGCCAAACAATAGAATTGTTAGGGTTATTATTAGATCTATCAATAGAATTGTGTTTATTGCTTATATTCTATAGTAGCTAACTAGAACCCTGATAATAGGATAGTTAGACGCAAATAAGAGCATGGTCTACTACCGGAATTAATCTTGTTGAGCTAGGTTGCTAGAAACAAACAAGAGTTGATTTAATTAATCTAGTGAACTATTCGAATTAGGTCATAAAGCTTGACTCAAGAATCCATCGATCGACGCAGAATCATTGCCATCGATCGACGGGTGTCAACAAGCGAGAGCTGAGACATTAGACTTAGTCAATAGATTAGAATCTCAGCGAGAGTTGGTCGTCTTTTACATTAGATGTCGATTTCTATGATTAATACCCTTAACTTCTGTCTTCTATAATCCACTTGCTTGAAACCCTAGATCTAGCATATTTACATTTACATCTATTTAGTTTATTAGCATATTTTCATATTCACATTATTAACATATTTACATATTGCATCTACACTCTCTAATAAGGAACATTTCCTTAGACTGATTATTTGTTACTAATATATATATAATCACCTAGCTGAACTTTTAGGAATAAGAAATCTATTATTTGCCATTGTTTTCTGTGGATTTGATCCCTAAGTACTACACCTGATCTTTCTTGGCAAGAGTATTATTTTGTGTGTTAGGATTAAGGGTTAATTTGATAGTGGATTGTTTAGGATATTTATACCCTGGTAGAACAGTAAACAACATCCATATCATATATTGTACAGAAACTGGAAATAAAACAGTTAAACAGTAAACAACATCAAGAGAGTCCTAAGCTTACAGAACTCTGATGAACAAATCCCTTCAGAAGCGGATGGATAGAAGTGATGGACTCTCTCAACCCTTGATGAACCATACTTGCTTGAATCTCACAAATAATCCTAATCCAGAAATCTATAGAAAACAAACGTCTCTCTCAAATGAATTTAAAGATAAGAACAATTCAAAGACAACCTTTTTTAAAATAAAAAAAAAACAATAATTTCTGATTAATACTTGGCTAAAAACGTGGGTTTAAAATGAGAATGATACTCAGCTTATATAGACTGATCTACAAAGAAGAAAAAGGAATAAAAATTGCTCATAAATAAAACTAGTCGTTGGAGAGATCTTTGGTCTGAAAGAGGGGAAATTGCTGATTTCCTTGAATCTTGATATCTTGGGCATAAAGTGATGAATCCTTTGAGTTTCTAGGTTCATTGGTCAAGCCTTCATAATACCTCTGAACAAAGGAAAGAGCTGTTGAAGGTTTATGGCATAAAATGTGCTTGGATCCTCCAAATAAAGATGGTCAGTCCAAATGATACTCCAAATGATATTATGCATATTTCTTGGTCTTCTAATGTCTCATGTCCTCTTTTTTTTGCAAGAAATTAATCATGGTTGCCAAATCCTCGTTTGGAACTGAGTAAACCAATTTCTTATCAAACTTGCCATAAATAGCTCCGGTTGATCTTCTGGGTTTTTGATTGGGATCCGCCTGATCCAGTGTGGTCTGGTTCTCCATAATGTACTGTAGAGAGCTTCTATAAGTATCACAAATTCTCATGGATGCCAATAATGAGTTTGGTATAACATAAGCGCCTGATCTTTCAAATAAGACAAGTCGGACCGCTCTTGACTTGGAAATGGAGTATCTCCTAAACCATAAATCCTTGTAGTATGAAAATAATTCACCATGTGTTTTTGTTGAGTTTAGAATCCAGGATTACTATTTTAATGGATAAATTCCTTATGGTTTGAAAGATATGACATTTTCATTGCACCTAGGTCTTGGTTGGCTTCTTTAGCTTTCCTCAGCTTTATGTTCTCCACTGATTTGCTCCTTGCTTCTTTCTCCTTTTCTGATGATGACATGATGTACTCATAATACTCTCCCTCTTGAAAATTTTTTGACCTTGAAACTATATAATCTGCACCAAGAGAAAGCAAGTTAGCTTTCATCCTTCTTTGGGAGTCTAGAAGCTTACCTCGCTGTTGCTGTGGTCTAATGTTTGTTGGAACATCTGGCGACTCTCCTTTGAGCAGGATTGACATGATGAATCCTCTGTACTGTGCATGTGCTCTTTTTGGTTGTGTTTTATCTGGTGAATCTTCTTGGATCAAGATGTTGCTAGTATCAACTTCTTGTTTTCTTTTGGTCTGAAAGCACTTTGTGATCTCCTTCCGTCTCTCTGGTTTCTCCTTTTGCTCTAAGGTTAATATATGGCTTGTGGTGTTTTCTTTCCTTTAATTCCTTGTGTACTCCTTGGGTCCCTGTTTCCTCCTTGAGACTTAAGTAAAAGAACAAGTGCATTATACTTGAACTAGAATTGAAAACATAATACTTGAAACTATGACCAGCTAAATGGTTATTTCAATATTGAAAGAGTTCACAGTTTTCACTTACTAAAAAACAAATTTTGAAGGTTGGTAGCACCTCTTGCTTGAGACATTGCTCCTCAATGTTTATGCCTCTTTTAACTTATTTATCCTATATATCCTTAGTATGTCATGTATAAAATGGCAAAGACAAATGCATCATATTAGGAATAAAAATTTCAGAGATAAATTTAACTTAATATCTTGGAAGCATCTAATTTGGTTTCTAATATGTGGGAAGTCTCCACTGGCCTATTTGCAAAAGCTACAGCATAATGGCATTTCTTATGACATCTGTAACAAATTATGTTGGCTACCTTTGAACGTTTAGAATACTTACATTGCTCTGTTTTACCTTGTGGATCAATCTTAGGTCTTTGCTTGTGTTTCTGAATTTGATGCTCTTATTTTATTGGAGTAGTAGGCCACGTTTCTGCCTTCCTTTTATCTAGTTGTAGAGCTTCTTTAAACCACTGACAAGTTTCTTGAGGCTTGAACTTCTGTAGAGAACCCATCTTCTATTGAGTTCCAGACTTGAGTGGCATAACTTCCTTAGCATGTTTTATGCTAGTAGAGTTGCTGGATATGTACTTTGATTTGGTATTCTTGCTACAATCCATTTCCTTGCTTCAGGTACTACAAGGTGCCTTACATGTTTCTTCCCATTGATCTCAGCTCCTGCCACAAATTATTCTTGTAGTATTTCCTTCATTTTTTGCCAGGAAGCATCCAGTACTCCATAGTCAAGCCTGATATTAGCATCTAGATTCCAATACACTAAGGCATCTTCAGTTAGAGTATATTCAGCAATAACCGAATTTTCTTCTTCTGGAACATGGTGATGTTGAAACCAGTCTTCCATGTCTCTTTCCCACTTCAGGTAAGCTTCTGGTCCTTATACATGACCTGAGAAACAAATGTATTGTGACTTAGGTTCGGCACATTCTCATCTTCATTTTTTCCAACCTCACTTAAAGCTTCATCCTCTTCAGAAAAGTTATGCTGAATTTCTGCTTCATCTTCAAGGATTGCTTCAAAAATTACCTAAACTGATCTGGGTATCAGCTTCTTCTTGCTTTTATTCTTCCTGATCAGAGTAGGGCACTACACACCATAGTTTGTCTTCTGTGCCAGTGACATGAGTGATTTGATTCTCCCATGAATCCTCATTGGTGTCTTTTTGAAAACCAGTCTCTTCACCCGTTTGATGTTCCCATTGTTATGTTTCTTCTTCTAATTCAAACTCTATTTCTCCATTGAAACAATCCTCTTCTTCTTGTGCTTGTTCAATCCATGTTAATCGATCTCCTAACTCCTGCCTCATACTTCTCATTTCTTCCTTCATAGAGTGCATGAGTTGAACACATTAATCTAGTGCATTAGATCTCTTCTTCAACATAAGAATCTCTTTCTTCTTGAGTGTAATCACTCTCTTCCTGCCATGATTGGCTCTCATAGCTTTCTTCTTCTTGATTTTCCTGGTCGGTTTCTGATTCCTCCAACCACTCATGCTGACGGATATCATCTTGATAAGTATCTGGTGGTTCTGACTCAATATTTTCACTGTCCGGATCATCATCAAAGTCTGAGCAGTCTTCTGCCCAATGATCACTTACATAATCATCATCCTCATCAGACATGTAATGATCATCCTGCCAAGGTTCTTGGTCTTCCATTGTACCTGAAATGAACACGCAAATACAGAATGACTTAGAAATCAACTATTGTTTTAAATAAATGATGCAAGACGTGTGGAGCTGATAGAAATGATATAAGATATGTTTTTAGTTTGAAAATTTTGAATGCAAACTAAGAAAAGGAAAACGTGAGAAACAGAAAATTCTTTTGGTGTTTATTTTGGCATGAAAATAAGGGAAGTATGGTAACTATAAATGCAAACACGTTTTCAGACTCTCTTTTCGGTATTATGGATTAAAGGTCTGAAACTTCTTCTTCTTTTTCGAATTAAAGCATTCAGAACAACTAAACAAAAATGGTAGAAACACAAAACTTGAAACAATGAAGTTTGTTTTATGGAATTTTCTTGAATTAATGGGGATCAAAAGCAATACCACGAAATAAAAAAGATCAAAGAAATTCTTTTTGTGAGTTTTTATAAGAACAAAAACTGAAACACAGATAAAAAAACATAAATAACTTTTATGGATTTTCAATTTATAAAATGAAACAAAAACAAAACAGAAATGAGCATAAAGATAAAAATAGAGGTTGGATTGGTACAACTTCGGGAATAAGAGCATTAAAGCTCTGATACCAGAAATGATACAAGCCTACGCTGACAAAAGCTTATAGAACTATGATGAACAAATCTCTTCAGCAGCGGATGGATAAAAGTGATTGACTCTCTCAATCCTTGATGAACCAGATTTGCTTCAATCTCACAAACAATCCTAATCCATAAATCTATAGAAAAAAAATAACTCTCTCAAATGAATATAAAGACGAACAACTCAAAGACAACTTTCTTTGAAAAGAAAAGAAAACAATACTTTGTGATTAATACTTGACTAGAAACGTGGGTTTACAATGAGAATGATACTCAACTTATATAGGCTGATGTACAAAGAAGAAAAAAGAATAAAACATTTTCATAAATAAAACTAGCCGTTGGAGAGATCTTTGGGCTGAAAGAGGGAAACTTGTTGATTGCCTTAAATCTTGATATCTTGGCATAAAGTGATGAAACCTTGGAGTGTATAGGTTCAATTTTTGAGCCTTCACAATACCTCTAAAAAGGGAAAGTGCTGTTGAAGATTTATGGCATAAAATGTGCTTGGCTTCTCCAAATAAAGAAGGCCGTTCCAAATATTCTCCAAATGATATTATGCATATTTCTTGGTCTTCTAACGTCTCCTGTACTATTTGGTTTGCAAGAAATTATTCTTGGTTGCCAAATCTTAGTTTGGAATAGAGTAAACCAATTTCTGATCAAACTTGCCATAAATAGCTCTGGTTATCTTCTGGGTATTTGATTGGGATCCGCATGATCCAATGTGGTCTGTGATATACCATGATTTGACCACTTTTAGATTATGGTATATGACCCTAGAGTATATTATATGGGTTTAGAGTATTTTAGAATGTTTTCATGTTCATTTACGTTTTGGAGAACTTTTGTAATTTTGGAGTCTTTTGAGGTTTAACTGCCTGGATAGGTCAGCTGTTTAGCTATGGATGGCGTCTTCCCATGGTGTGATTGATCTTATATTTAGACATAAGATATATATTGGATTTATCTTTCCAATGCCACCGGTTTAAGGTCAATCAGCATCAAATAGCAGAAGTTATGCTCGTTTTACTGAAGTGTGTTATGTCTGCCTCGCGAGATGAAGCTGCCGAGGAGACGAAGGAGTGTCGATCGACAACATAGCCTTGTTGTTGATCGACAATGATTCCAGAATGTGGGCCTAGTATGTTTCAAGACTGAATAAAGCCCAGAAGCCACCACAAGTTACCGAAACACCCTTAGACGACCTAATACCCTATTTATGTGTTTTCTAAGCCATTGTTGACGGAAACACTATCTAAGACTTCTTTTATTCATAGTTATAGGGTTAGGAGAGAAGGGAGGAACTCCTTTAGCGTCCTCCTGGAACTCCTTTGGTTCTTTTTTATTGATTTCTATTTATTCTATTCATTTATGATTTTTGTTTCTTTGACCATGTCTAAGTATATCTCTTGTTAGATTTAGGGTTCACTATGATTTTGATGAATTAACCAAACAATAGAATTTCTAGGGTAATTATTAGATCTATCATCATATTTTTACGTATTGCTTGTGTTCTTAATTAGCTACCTAGAACCATGATATTAGGAATTGAGAACTGTGTGACTGCATGATCAATACTTTAAATATCTCTGATGAGCTAGGGCAATCGAGAGAATGGTCTAGTGATTCTAAATGAACCAATCGGATCTGATCATTTAATGCTTGACTAAGAAACCCATCTATCGATACCATTTGCATACCATCGCTCGATTTTCATTCCGAGTTTGCACACGAAAGTTGTAAAGTTGTAGACTCCGAGCTTAGCCATAGGGTATATATAACTTATAATATCTTTACTAATTGAATTCATGTTCAATGATTGAAAAATCCTTGGCTTCTATCCATTATAATTCACTACCTGAAAACTGTAGATCTAGATATTTTTCATACTTGGTTACAAACCAATCAATCAATCAACTGCTTTGCTTTATTTACTGCTTTAAATCTATTTGCCTAGCTTAATCTCGACTTTATTGACTTTATTTGCACCCACACTCCCTGTGGATTCGATCCCTAAGTACGACAACTGGACCTCTTATTTTAGAGAGTAAAGTTGCTCTAGGGTTAATTTCAGCATATCAAATTTGGCTTCGTTGCCGAGGAGCGAGAATTCGCCACTAGACTCAATTTGTTTGATGTAGTCTAGGTTAGTTTTCTATTTTAGTTTACTTACATAAATTATTTTTCTTGTGTTTCAGTTACATACATCTTAGTACCAGGAACCAATGAGAATAGGTTTTTTGGGTTCTTAAAATAAGGAGCCTGCTGATTCACGCACGAACTGTAAGTCTACAAGGGAAGTATCGATCGACACCCTCCAAGCAGCAGCGATCGACAGCATGAGCCAAGCATCGATCGACACCAACTCCTCGGTATCAATCGACACTACTTGCGTGAAGACAGAGAAGGTGATACACTAAAAATGAATCCTTGCTACTGTCAAGTTAACAGTTGTAATTATAGTACTTTAGATTCAAATCCAGAGGAACAGTCTACACTTTATTTCTATGAGTTTTAAATTCAAGTTAAGAAGAAAATATGGTTTTAAGATTTAGGTGACTTAGATGACAAGTAAATAAAAATATTTAAATGTGATTTGATATGAAAGCTGACCTAGGGTTTAATGCGGGTATTGATTTAGCCAAACAATTATTCAAGCATAGGTTTACACAATCTAGAACATCGGATCTCTCAACTGATCCAACCCACTGTCGTGGCGATGGATCCTTTGCGAGCTGGAAGGATCACCTAAGCTGTCGCTTGGGATCAGAGGCGGCTACAAGCTTTAGAGTTCATGTCCGATCTAGTTCACTTAATGCTCTAATATCTACCTTCGCTGATTAAAGACATTAAGCTCATTCAATATAGGTCAAGTTGTCTCCTGCGTGGTTAGCTAGGCGATGAATATCAGATCTAGCATTAAGTGATCAAGTTAATGCAAGCAATAAGATTAATATGAATGAAGAGTCCAATGAATGATGCTTATCTATGTTTGGCTCGTTTATCAATACCCTAAAACCCTAGGCAAGCCAGATGACTACTCAATCATGATGCAGTGAAACAAAGACATTAAATCTGAAATAAACTGCATAAGATAAGAGTATAAAAACAAAGGGTTCAGGATGATCTTCTCTAGGAAAGATGGAGCCTTCTCCCTTACAATTGCAAATCGCAAAAACAAGTCTAGGTCTCTTGTCAAAACTAGCATAAGTAAATAGAAAAAAAATAGAGAAGATCTTTTTTATAGGGAGGCGCCAATAGGTAGAAGAAAATTAGGGCAACAGGGCTTTAATTCCCGAAATAGGAGTTCTCATATTCGTCTGGAACAGTCATCGGGATCACCCGTCCGCCTGTTCCGCTTGAGTGTTCTCCGCAGGATTACTCCAAAAAGACATCTTCTCTTCATGTGCCCTTTCTTTACTTTTCTATCAACTCCAGACCTGAAAAAGACCACAAGGGACTAGACTAACACGGTTTAGAGTCTTGAATCAAATAAAAACATATATACAATGATGTGAAAAAC